>JAECUM010003352.1:0-97101 GCA_016617855.1 Megalonaias nervosa | reverse complement strand
TTACCCATCACCATTTTAGCACCAGGACATTATCCATTGCTATTGGTTAGCATCAGTACATCATCCATCGCTCTTACTTAGCATCACTACATTACCCATCACTATTACTTAGCATCACTATATTACCTATCGATCTGAATTAGCTTAATCTTTTTGTGTCAATAAATCTTGTTCGTTTGAGATGAATACATCCCCCCCCACAAAGTGGAGAAACTGTCAGTAAGATATCTGCTGTGCTTGCACAGAAACAGTCATCTTTTTTAAGGACACCATGTTAATGATTGTGTCATGAAATTGTGATCAGAGAAAAATTTGCTGTTAGAGTTTCGACCATGTTTGGTTCTCCCTTCAGCTATATTTCATCTAATGTTACATTCATCTATCTTGTCTTCTGTTTTTATGTTGATAACCCCAGCTGCTTTTAAGTAATTAGTTCTGGAAAGGTATCCTTGGGTTATCACGTTGTATCCCACCCTTTCATGGTTAGGGTACACCTGTCTTATATTTCAAATATAATTGGTTTGCATGTAAAGCTTATGGGTTATAACACAATGCAAGACCAACTAGAGTTAATTGGAATTTGTAATTCCATTAATACATAATTACGTAAACAATATTTTCAGTGTTTTGATCTCTTACCCCATTGTATTTTAATCCATGCGTGATGCATCACATTGTTGATGTGTGTCTCTACATTGTCCTTAGAGTACAGTTAAACAAACAAACATCTTTCTTCTTGAAGTAAGAAGAGTTAGAAGACAGGAACATGTTCCTGATTAATTCTTTGTTTACCATTGTTTATGCACATAGGTGTATACATGTATATCACACAGTACTAACAGGTTAGGTGCAACTACACTAGTGTGTATATAGTAAACAATACATATGAACAGTTGTGTTTCATGTGTGAAAATAATAAAACATTGTATATTACTATTATTTTATTATGATTGTTATCTTTCAATAATTTTATTTAAAAAGAACAGAGAACAGTCATTTACTATGTGCAAATACACTGGGATGTATATAACACACATTACATACAAGCATGTGAGTTTTGTATGGAATGTGTAATATAATATTGTTATTATTGTTCTTTTTGAGTTAGAAACATTTATTTCAGACAACAGTGTTGGGACAGTCTTTTGGGAAGTGTGGCCTCAAGATGAGATTTTTAGAACACTCACCCAGACTGCCTCACATGTTCAATGTGTCCACATAAAAATCATTGACTAGTTCTTCAGCACAGAAGAGCACTCCAGGTTCCCAGGAATTTATGGGACCATCTTTGAGGGCTCATGGTGACTCCAGAAGGAGGGACTGAACATTAGAGGATTTGATCACCTCCCCCCAAAGGGATGAAATGTTATGAACACTCTTCATGTTCATGGGTAGCGTGCTGCCCCCTCCTGAGAGGGAATTGGTGCACTGTTCACTTTGTGCTCAGAGTAGTGTGTTGCTTCCTGTCATGGAGAGGTGGAACACTGCACAAGCTTGTTGCTCTCTACCATTATGGAGAATGACCCACTTAACTGACAATTCAACTAAGTAATAATGAAGGGTAATGTATTGCTGCTATTAAAATGTTTTTTGAGGGGGGCTTGTAAAAAATAATTTTAAATATGCAATACTTACCCATCGCTATTACCGAATGCACTCCTCCCACCCTGCTTTGATGTCATGGCATACTGTTTCTTGGCAGGAACAGCAGATACATGAGTGCACCTGTGTCTTACTGACAGTTTATCCACTCTGTGGGAGGATGTATTCACATCAAACTGACATTTTCTGACACAAAAAAGTATTAAGCCAAGTAATTGTGATGGGCAAATATTGCATAATTAAAATTACTTTCATCCCCCTAAAAACTATATTTCAGTGCTAGTTTGTATCGATGCATATATTACAACATTACAAGTCTTATCCAGTATGCACACACATTTCACACCTGAATTCAGGCATGCATGACACCAGAATTCAGGCATGTTTGCACACACACATGCACACTAGCATTCAGGCATGTATGACACCAGCATTCAGGCATGTATGACACCAGTATTCAGGCATGTATGACACCAGCATTCAGGCATGCATGCACACACACATGCACAATAGCATTCAGGCATGTATGACACCAGCATCCAAGCATGCATGACACCAGTATTCAGGCACATATGACACCAGCATTTAGGCATGCATGCACACATGCACACTAGCATTGAGGCACTTATGCACACACACATGCACACCAGCATTCAGGCATGTATGACACCAGCATTCAGGCATGTATGACACCAGAATTCAGGCATGCATGACATGTATGCACACCAGCATTCAGACATGTATGCACATACATGCACACCAGCATTCAGACATGTATGCACACAACATGCACACCAGCATTCAGACATGTATGCACATACATGCACACCAGCATTCAGACATGTATGCACACACATGCACACCAGCATTCAGACATGTATGTACACACATGCACACCAGCATTCAGACATGTATGCACACACATGCACAGCTGCATTTAGACGTGTATGTAGACCAGCATTCAGGTATGTATGTGCACACCTGCATACTTACATACTTGCTGATACCAGTAGCTGAATATATTATAACCTCTTTCTCATGTACAATTATGAATTTATAGGTGTGTTGATATTTCTTTTACAGGTGTGATAAATATCAACATATCTGACCCATTCTACAAAAGTAGTACACTGTACCAGTATGAGTTGGCAGTAAACGGTACCCCCATGTTTTCCATCAACTTTTCCATAGCTACTGGGGATCTACCCACCGTGTCCAAGAGCTTTTTAATCAGAGTTCAGGATAGAGTGTCAACTCATCACCTCATAGCACACAGGCCTGCCCCAGATGTGAAAGCCATACGAGCTATTGAACAGAGTCATGGTAACATGTCTTCTGAAATTGGAAGTCACTGTTTTCTAAATCAGTTGATAGTGTTACAATTTTTGTCTTTGTATAGGTAAAATAATCAAACTTAAAAATGGAATTTTCCATTGTATTCACCAGTGCATAGCAATTCTCTATAATATTTTGCTATAAATTTTAGTGTGCTAATAGACTGGCTAAATCAAGTGACGTGCATTCAGTCCGGCATTAGAATGGCTAAATCAAGTGTGCATTCTGTATATCAAATAAAGGAAGAAAACGTTCATTATATATAGTTTAACAGTGATGAAATTAGGTCAAAAGACCAAAATGTATTGCCCATATGATTAGGTGGCCATAATATATTATTTGCTAAGGCAGGTATCAAAACATGTAATCTCAAAGAGCTGACTAGATTTGTAAGACGTAGATAAAATAAAACTTTAAGAACTATCTGCATCATGCAAAAATAAGGATTTTTAAAGTACATTTGCTTGATATAAAATTAGGTTATTCTGCTTGATATCCTTAGAACTTTAATTGATACTAAATCTCTCTAAATTTAAATGTATGCTGCTGTGGAAGGATCTATTTAACAGCAAAGGTATTCTAGTACCAGTGTTTAAAAAGATGAGGTTGCTGATATCTAACCTGTTTACAGTCATCAATATATTTTTGCATAGCCAGTGTATTCTTTCCTTTTTATCTCCCGCTGATAATTAGTTAAAAATAGATTATTGTTATTAATTAATGGCACCCAATTGAGATTGTGGTGATATTGATGCTCATCAGTCTAAAACTTTAAGGAAATTTACTGGACTGTAACCCAGGCTATCTAATAGTCTGAACTTATCAGTAGTGTCATGTATATTTAATTTATATTATGTGCTTGACATTTGTCCATAATTGAGGGTATAGTTTTAGCCTACCTGACTATTGTCTTGATTTGCCTACTTGATTTTTGTCATGATTATGAATAGTAAACAATATGTTTACTAAACTTTAAGTTCAAGCCTAACATTGCTTAAGAGTTGATAAAATTTTCCATTAGTTTTTTAGAAAATCTATTGCATTACAGTCAAGTGAGGTGTGTATATATAGAGGTTTGATAAAAAAAACTTCATTCATGTCACATGTCAGTTTTTGGGAATCTATGATCAGAGTTTATAGCTGTGTTCAGATATAATTCTAGAAGAATTATTTATTTATTCATTGGAATTTCAAAATGCTGATTGACCTTCTGGACTAAAGCACTGTGTTGGGATTATTGAGATCTCATTCAGAGACATACTGGATTGTATTGTTGTGGGACAACAACACCTTCAGTACTGATGGCACTTCAAAAAAAATTAAAGACTATGGGTACAGCATCACATGCAGGACCATTGGAATATCAAGGCATTCAAAACTATTGCAATTGTTTGGAACATTCAATACTTTTGGACTTGTGATAGAACAATGATGATTATTTGGAATTTAATTCACAATACTGTAAGTTTCTCTTAAATTTTCACATTGTAACTTGGAGAAAAAAAACTGTTTCTTTGAATTTTAATTAAATTGTTGGCTACACTTCCTTTCTGTTACTTATTTTAAGACCTAGAGTTGTAACAGTACCATTCTTCTGAATTTTCTATACTAAAATTTGATTTTAAGTACCCTTTCAAGGGTCTCTGTGACATATTTGATTTTGCAATACAGTAGAACCTGTCATGAGCGACCTCTGCTATGAGCAACCACCTGTCATGTACGACCACTATCGTTATGCACGGATCGATTTTATTATATAAACGCTCTGCTATGAGTGACCACCTGCTGAATGCGACCAGCGACCGCGATTTCTTGGCAAAATATGCATTTTGACACTGCTATGAATGACCGCATCACAAAAAAAAATGAGGATAAACTCCAACAACCTTTATTTAATCCCTGTAAGAACAACTGCTCATAACCGTTCTAAATATTTAAAAAAAAAAAAAAAAAAGAAAATAGGCTGGCTACTGATCTCTGAATTTTTTGTAGCTATGCGTATAGTGATTTTATAGTTTCTGTTGTAAACCAGACTAAACTATATGTAGATTATTTCCTAGCCTGGTTTCCTGCTTCGTATGCTTCCTGTGTTGTTCTCCATTATTCATATAGGGGTGAGGAACGCAGAAAGCATACAGAGCGGGGAACCAGACTAATTATTCCCGCACATAACTTGCTTCCCGGCCATTGTAGGACCTATTATTCTATGACGATTGTATCGCGAGAACAGACAGACACCAGTGACCTTTATGTAATCAATTATTACAACGACCGCTTGATTAGTATAGATTGTTCTGATCAAAAACAAACATAAAGGGAATATTAAAAAAAAGGATTGTTGCTACCGGTGATAGATGCTGCAGTCCGTAAACCAGGCTAATGTACATGTCATGAAATGCCGTTGAAGTGCCAAAGTTGACAAAGTGGCCGCGTATATTGTTTGTCTCGAGTTAATCGGTATTGCCGGGGGTGAATAAGGTCATTGTCTATTAAACCAGCAAGAGAGAATCATTTGCGGGATTCGATTGATAGTGCTCAAGACTTGTGATGTTTGTTCCCCCCCCCCATGTTAAGTGATGACATCCCAATCACAAAGCTGTCGTCTATTCAAGTTGCTGCAACCGGGTTACACACTTTGCTTACAGAGTTAATCCCTGTATGTCATCTTTTAATGAAGCCGTTGACTTTTGTCACTGAGTAAATGGTCCTGTTTCTGGATGAGATAATTGTTTTTGGGTTTTTTTTTTATTATTAATTGTTACATATGCAATGCACATGTATAGATTTATCATATTTTCCCACAGCCACCGTCTTTACGTTCGATATTACAACTGAGCACTAATAATTTTAACACCTAGAATTTTAATAACAATGGACAAACCTCCAACTAAAAAGAGACAAATTTTAATGCTGGAGAAAATAATTATTTTAACTGAAAGAAGTGAAAAAGTGCAGACCACTCGCAAAAAAGCGGTTTAAACGTTGGTAAAACAAATTTAGGTTGTTATAAAGGAAAACGAGTAATTCAGAAACAATTTCATATGCTAAAATATGTGATCTTCAAATGTAAATGTAATTTCATGTTTAATGATAGAAGTATATATTTATTACAATATAATTTTGTTTTTAGATGAATGCATACAATATTTTAGCAACAACTACTAATAAAGAATAGAATATATGAACAGTCATTGTGGTTATTTTTCTTGAAATTGTTCTGAAACTGGACCTTGGAAACGTATTTTTGTACAGACCTGCTATGAAAGACCACCTGTCTTGAGAGACCGCTTTTTGTTGGCAGAAGGGGCGGTCTCTCATAACAGGTTTTACTGTATAATTGTTTTATATTAAATGAGATTATTGCAGTTTGATTCACAGACCTTAATCTGTACAATAATACTGATCAAAGCTGCTTCAGGAAAGAATTTTTTTCTTATGTCCGATCTTAAAATAAAGGGGCACCATAGTGTTGAGTTTGTGCTTCCACTCTACCAGTGTCAAAACTTGGACTTCCATCTCTGATCCATGTTCTAACGGATACTAGTACCATAAAACCTGTCTTGACAGACCACCCTATGCCAATTAAACCTGTCTTGACAGACTACCCCTCTGCCAATTAAACCTGTTTTGACAGACCACCCTCTAACAATTAAACCTGTCTTGACAGACCATTCCTCTGACAATTAAACCTGTCTTTAAAAACTGCCCCATTTGCCAATATATGTACATATTGTTGTTGTTGTTGCTATAGGGCTTAATGCCACTTGTCAGCACAAGATAGGCTATACATGGCGGCCAGTATAAATGGTGGAGGAAGAACCCAGGAAAACCCCAGAAAGAGCCACTGACCCACGAGAAGCTGCTGGCAAGCTTTCTCATGTACCCACATTGGCCGAGCCTGAGCAGATAGAGGTGAAATGGCAGTGATACATAACTGTGAGTGCTTTAGACCACTTGGCCACTCGGGGCCCCCCTACATACATATATATATATATATATATATATATATATATATATATATATATATATATATATATATATATATATATATATATATATATGGTTTCAGTGGCCTATCAGCACAATACTAGCTATAGGATAAGAATTCTTTATTTCTAAATTAAAATATAGATATTAAGTATAAGTATTTTACACATAAAAGATCATTGATATCTGATGTACAAGTATGCAGATACACCTTCAACAATGGACTGTGCCTGGCATTGTTAAGAATGAAATTATGTAGCATATTTAAGGGATAATTTGTTTCATCGACATGTACTTATAATACAAGAATTTAAATGAATGTCATAGTCCCACAGAGATTTCAAGATAGAGTTCTTTCTATTAGATAATCTAGTCATCATTGAGAACACATACTTTCTCATTACTTCATCAGTACTGAATATGTTATAATTTACAAACATGTTGGAGGCACTGTTCCATCTTGGAAGGATTAATAGAAAACAAAGACTATTATTATAACCAGTAACTAGTTTTCTTTTCATACATTCACAAATGTTTGTCCACATAGGAGCACCATACATTGTGCAGCAATAAGATTTGAATAATCTGATTTTAATATTCAACGAACAATTCCTAAATTTACTTAGAAGTATGTTTGTTTGAGTACACAAAAATCTGTAATGTCTGATCACATCTTCATCATCTGACTGATTGGATTTTAAAATGTGACCCAAATACATACAACTGGTGACATACATAAGAGCATGACCATTAAGATGTACAGGGGGAGGAGATGGTAATTTGAAAGAAGTTGCCTGAAAGACCATGCATACTGATTTTTTTGCATTATAGATGATATCATTTTCAAATGCATATTGTTCACATATCTTTAATAATTACCTTAAACCTGCAATAGAAGGACTTATCAATGACATATCATCAGCAAAACTAGATATAACCCCACATGACACTGACCCAGTTTATGATTTAACTCATCAATGTATATATTAAATAACAAAGGGGAAATAATACTTCCCTGTCTCCCCCCATTGGTTACATGGAAAGAGCTGGATATTACATTTTCCCAGCACACATATAGTACAACTGTTTGCCATACCAATTATCTAAAGTATGAACTATGTAGTTGGGTATTTGATATATAAAAGTTGACAGTTTCCTTAAAGGCGTAGAAGTCTGGTGAATGTTGCTTTTTGGAGCCAAACTGATTATCAAAGATTGTTTTCACATCTTTGTATATGATGCATTCAAAAATTTTTTAAATGATTGTCATAATAATAGGTCTCTTATTATTTCTGTCCATCAGGTTACCAAATTTGCTTTTCAGTAGCGATATAATTGTGACTTTTATGAAATCATCTGGAACAGAGTTATATATGAACATACAATTAAATAAAGTTATCAAAAGGACATGAAGTCTAGTATCTGAAAATATAAAATGTTCTACTTAAAAAAAATCTGATCCTGGACATTTACCTTTCTTTTGTCTTTCTATTGTATATTGGATCTCAGATAATGTGATTATTTCAATATGAGCAGAAGGGATATTCAATGCTGAAAGAACACACTTCTTATTCTGTTCATTTTTAACACTACTGAGTAAGTCTTCAAAATGATTTTTCCACATGTTGCATATATTATTTTTTTTACCATGGGTCTCATCAATGCAAATTGGTAGTCTATTGGATGTTGTCATAGTATTTTGTTTAACTTGCTTCCAGAATTCAGTTTTTACTATATCTGCATATATTCTGTTTCATATGCACCTGATTAGTACAGCCATGGTCAGTACAGACCGCTACACAATGTGGGATCTCAATCTTGTTTAATAACAATGCAGATGTCTTGAGTATAATTCAGTTTTTTGTCAGCAGTAAGGTCTGACCAACTGATGTTGTATTTCAAATCTAAGAGTTCACTTGGCTAAGAATCAAATCTAGGAAGTAGATCAGTGTTGATAGTCATTAAAGTAGGACGATAGTCAGACCCTATTTGGGTGTGCATTATTCTCATATCACTTATAGTGGAATGAGCAGACTGTCTAGAGACAGAATGATCCAGCCAAGAGACTGTATTGTGTGAGTCATTAAGATAAGTAAAATTTATTGTGTGGTCTACTATTAGTTTTAAGTCTGATATGATATAACCATATTCATCACAAAAATAGGCAAAGTTCATCTCCAAAGGGAGTGGATTCCAATCTCCTGTTACATAAACATTTAGAGTATTAGGATTTTCTACAATAAAATTAATCTTGACCAAATAATCTACAAATTCCCCCAAATTTTCCATAAGATCACAAGATAAATAGACATGGAAAAAAAAGCAAGGAGGAATCTCATCTTAATAGTGATACCTGTTAATCTGGGATCATTGAGGTGTTGTACTTATATAATAATTGCAAGAGATCTAAGGTATAATACCCTAACACCTGTGTAAGGTCTACCTGTATGAATGTCATTAGAAGATTCAATTGGTGACTCCCCTGATCCATAAAACTCATTGTGTATGGAAGAATGACAGTCTATCTCACTGTCAAATAGCCACAATTCTTGTAAGAAACAAATGTCAGAAATATCGCATAAAGTTCTTACATTTGGTATATTTCTTGTTAAAGAAAAACATTTGTAAAAGAAATGCATAAGTATCCATTATATATATTTGAGTCCAATTTGTGAATATTATAGTTTAATTCTGACTTTGATAGTAGACTCTAACCAGTGTGTTCCTTGGCCACACATCTACATTCATCATCACATTGTGCATAAAGTTATCACATGATTTTAAAGCTGGCATAGGTATTATATTGGTATATGTAATTTCTCCAACTGGTTCAGCTTAACTCCAAAGTAATGCTCAGTATGCGAGGAAATGTCCAAGTCCTGCTTTTCACGGGGCAAGTCTTGTCACGAGTATGCATCTTTGTTGCACTGGATGCACTGTATGAGAGGTAAAGTCTCATTAGAGCGCACTCCATTAGAGCTTATCCCACTAGAGCCCCAAAAATATTTTAGTCCCATTAGAGCTAATCCTATTAGTGCGCATCCCATTATAGCGCGAAGAACTAGTATCAATAGAGCGCAAAAAAAAGACAAACACATTTGTTAACTGTAACTTTATATTTATTTTAAATTTAAACTTTCATAGTTTTCAATTCAAACTTTAATACAGTTTCAAATTTAAAATTTACTACAATTAATTATAATAACTCAGATTATGGCTAATACCAGTTATCATTTCAATAGCATCTATGCTCCCATCGTTATACATTTTCTAAATGTTGAACACACATCCAAGAATTAATTTTGTCCTTTCAAAACATCCTGCACCAATCATGTCCCCCAGGTAACAAACGCTAAGCTGACAAAGTTGTTGTTTTGTAATGTTGTGTTAAAATATATGCAGATAATTATTATATACCGGTATGTTCTGTGAAGACTGAATGTATGTGTGTTTTCCATAATAATGGAAAATTGGCTTTAGTGATCTCAATAAGAACCGAAATTGCTCTGTCGGCTTATGTTTATTTGGTTAAGACAGGTTCGTGTCTTTGTTGTAAAAACATGTGTTACGTTCCAAAAAACACAGCAAAACATTTAATTAGGCATTGCGTTTGACGGCTCCGGGAGTAAACCCCCAAAATGTAACACCTGTATACCTTTGAAAAACTAGCCAATTCAAAACATGTCAAATAGGGACACGTGATAAAAAAAATAGTTATGGAAATTTGTAAAAAGAATATTAATATAATAGAAACAATATATGACTGTAAGTATTCAAACGTGATGGCAATTAAATCATGTTGAACTTCATTTTTTTCTCCGCGCCCTAGTGTGAATGCGCTCTAGTGAGATTTGTTTGCGCCCTAATGGGATTAGCCATAATGAGACAACAACCAATTTCAGCGCCTCACTGAGCTGCGCTCAAGTGGGATGCGCTCTAGTGTGACCATATCGTATGAGAATGCTGCCTTTCCTATGATAACTCTACCACACCTTGGAAACTGGTGTATGATAGGAAATTTGTAAACTTATTAGCCCATTGTTGATATAGGTTTGTGTTACTGATTAAAAGATTAAAGATTATAATGATAATATTAAGTATTTTTTAAAAATTTGAATAGAGACCAAACAGTTGTTGTCTTGATTACTTTAGACTGAATTTATTTCATGAATCATAATGTTTGTAATAGCTACTGATGATTATTATAATAAAATCTTTCATAGAGGTTAGCTGTTTGATCAATGATGAGGTTGTACATAGTTATAAGCTACAAAGAACAGAGGTTAGCTGTTTGATCAATGATGAGGTTGTACATAGTTATAAGCTACAAATAACAGAGGTTAGCTGTTTGATCAGTGATGAGGTTGTACATAGCTATATGTTACAAAGAACAGATGTTAGCTGTTTGATCAATGATGAAGTTGTACATAGTTATAAGCTACAAAGAACAGAGGTTAGCTGTTTGATAAATTTTGAGGTTGTACATAGTTATAAGCTATAAAGAACAGAGATTAGCTGTTTGATCAATTTTGAGGTTGTACATAGTTATAAGCTACAAAGAACAGAGGTTAGTTGTGTGATCATTGATGAGGTTGTATATAGTTATAAGCTAAAAAGAATAGAGGTGTCATTTTTTTTGTCTCAAATTTATTTTGGGATTCAGTGTGACTTTAAATGATTGATAGAATGGTATTTATATAGTCATCTGATTAATTGATGGTATTTTTGTTACTGAAAATATAGGAACACATTAAAACCTTGGTAATCCAGTTTGTATTTGTTTAGACTTTGTTGATTGTAGCACTGGTTAAGCTGAATGCAAATCTTGGATAATCAGGGTACTACAATGGAAGCTGTAATCACTATACAGCCATGCTGAACTCAATGATTTTTATTTTCAGAGAAGTCATCTTTAGATGGCAGGGAGAGAAGTATATCCATACCAAATCCACCCCATTTTTCCATCTTTTTCATTGCTTCTGTCAGTGGTGCCATCTGCCTCTTGCTTTTTATTCTGATGGTCGGATTAGTGTTGGAACAAGGTACTCTCTCTCTCACACACACACACACACACACACACACACACACACACACACACACACACACACACACACACACACACCCCCATGCATGCAAGAGGTTGAGTGAAATTCATCTGCAGAATTAGGCTTATTCAGTGAAATAATCTATGCAAAAACATTTTTCATTTACAGCAAATATTACAGAAGGCTAGACACTTAGTAAAAGAATTGGAAAGAACTTAAAAGGGTTTTTGCATTTCCTTTGCTACTGTATCTGTGCCAAGAAATTATGCATTTACAGACTTTGATGAAGTTGATATGGCTAGAGATAGAAAGCTTTCACTTGTTCTGCAATGCCACTTACTAAGCAAACCCTCTTAAATAGTGTACAGCAGGGTAATTATAATGATCTACTATATAGCAGATAAATTGTAATGATACATGAGAAGCATATTAATTATAATGATATACTTTACAACAGATAATTTGTAATGATACATTTTACAGCATGTTAATTATAATGATATACTGTATGACATAAATTGTAATGATACTGTACAGCATGTTAATTATAATGATATACTGTACAACAGATAATTTGTAATGATACACTGTACAGCAGGTTAATTATAATGATATTCTGTACAATAGATAATTTGTAATTGTACACTGTACGGCAGCTTAACTATAATGATATACTGTATAGGAGATAAATTATAACTTTGCAGCAGGGAATATACTGTCAGCAGGAAAATTATAATTACTCACTGGGAAATTTTGCAATTGAGTGATCTCAAATTTAATCAAAATGTATTATCCATGAAATTAATTGTGGCCAAAGTTTTACCATTTTGTGAAACTTTAAGAAAACCTCACCACAACAAAATAGGCCTCCATTGGGTAATCTGTGTTCATAACATACATGGTAAAACTGAGTAAAAAATTACTAGTGTCCAGAGTGATAGTTTCTTGAGGATTGAGCAATAAATAAATGAAGTGCTTTCATGACCAGCAAACAGAATTCATTACTTGCTTTCACCAAAAGAGATGGTCTAAGAACTGCAGTTATGCAACATTAATGACAGATCAAAGATTTGTTGATGCCTTGCACCTCCACAGATGCTATTGTGATTAGCTCGAAAAATGGGAAGTTGTACTTTTTTCTACTGCTCAAAATTTATAATCAGTCAATCTAAACTATGGAATATTTTCCCAAATCGCTTTACATTTTGTAACTTGGACAGATATAATTGTCTAGGAAAAAGGTATTCAATATATTGTAAATTGGCCACCATTCTGATAAACTGGTCAACCATAAAAAATTTTTAAGAACAATTTGGTGCTTGCAACTAAATTATTTGCACATTGATTTCCGTGAGTTCTGATCTATTTTGCCTACCATATTGTCTGGACAGTCACAAGTTTGTGCATTTTTGTAAGATAGGAGGAAATAATCTCAAAATTGATGCAGAATTCACCCATATGGGTTTGGAAGTTTACATTCGCTACTTGTCATGATATTCTTTGTTCCAAGTTTTCAAATTCTGATAAATTTTAACTGTAATCACACTCCAGTAGCAGGAGGATGGGGAGTAACATGAAATAATAAATGAATACCCTCAGTGGGTGAAGGAGTCACTGTTCTGACCATCTTGGATCCTTAGACTAAGTCTGGTGACAAATTTACACAATGGAGAGGAGCATTAACAAAGCCACTTTCTACTCCTTGAATAAGAACACTTTCATTGGAAGAAGACTTCTCAGATGAAGGCAAAATACCTGACAATAAAAGACTCTGAAAAGTTCCTGTGTCCCATAATATTTTATTAGGGATTATTCTGGCAGAATCACCAACAAGTGATAACAGAACCTTTCAACATGAATGGTTCATAATTCTCCATAATAGTGTCAGACTGAGGTTTGTTTGACCCAACAAATGTATTGCCTTTTACACATAGCTGTGACCATGACCAGGGGTCACGCTACCAGGCGAAGTGGGCAATTAAGTCACCTAAAAAATGTAAACTTCACCTTCTTCTGTTAGGAAGGCGAAAACAACTTCGCCCTGTGGATTTTTTTAGAGGTACATTGACAAATACGTTTTGAGATGCCCCCTCGCCTTAAGCAGGTTTATTCTAGTATTGTGTTGTAGCTAAGGGTATTCTTCAAGCAAGCAGTAGATAGGCCTAGTTTTGATATCATTTAGCTGACAAATAAACTCTTGCACATTCACATGCATGTGTTTTGATAACTGATTGACCATTAACTATTTCCCGAGTTGGCAACTAGGTCCCTATCACTACCTGACCTGCGCATGTTATCCTTCGATGATAAAAACATACATACTTGTGTTTCAAAAGTTTAGCAATAGTACGTATGTAGCAGTTTGTGTTTTAAGAATAAAATCGGTGATCTGGATATTTTAACTGCCTCTTGTACACCATTTCGTCATAAAATTAGTTTTAAACTTGAAGTGTACCAGTAATGGGGGAAAAAATGGCAGACATCACTATGTCTGGGAAGTACCAGTTTATTAGATTGTCTGTTTTCGTTAATCTTCGAGCAAATATATACAGACAAATATACACTTCATAGCAAGCAAAGCCTAGGTATTATGCTATTTAAGATTTAACTTTAAAATGCAATTATATAGGTCAGAAACGTATGAGAAAATGCTATGCTGTGGAATTCACGAGAAGTGTTGTAAGGTCAAAGTTGTTTTCTGACTGGACTCATATTTGTGAAAATACGGAAAAAAGCTGCGAAGCAGATAATATTTAATCAATGCCTAAAATTAATACAAGTATGTAGACAAATAAATAAATTAGAAATTTGCAATCCTATCATAGACTTTTGTAATGAAGCTATATAAAGTGAGTGATTACATTACGAAAACCCCTCCTTCTAAAAATAGATGCACTCACATCTGTGTTTATTCGGTTGGAAAGAAGGGTTTAGTCCATATACCAGCTATAAATGAGCCATGTCTGTAATTTTATGCATTTTAGTGTGTTATGTATGAATAGTTACGGTAACATTTTATACACAACAAAGAAATGAAGACACTTGTGCATTTGCCCTCATGTACATGGTACAGGGGTTGTGTCAAACGCATTTAGAAATCTTTGAAAGTGCCATTATGTGAACTTTTAAAAAGTATATAAAAAAATAAATACAAAAATGTAAAAAAAATAGATTAAGGGTAGTTGATTAAGCATTTTTACCAACTTCAATTACAATAATGTAATCTACTCAGTCAAATTTTGTTACAGCGCATTTGCTGTTATTCTCTTTTAGAGTCATATGGCCAAAATAACTAAGAAAATTTTCTACTAGAAAATAAAGTATTGCTTAAATCCAATGTTAAATGCAAATATGAATACTGGGAAATAGAGGGCATAATTCAAATAAGAGAACAAACATTATATATATATATATATATATATATATATATATATATATATATATATATTGCATTTCTTGCTTCGCATCCACTTCTCCCTGTTGAGCTCTCACTTCTCCCTGTTCTGTCCAAAAGGAGATGTCACTTCTTCCTAAAATTCAAGCATAGCTTGACCCCTGCATGACCTCTTAGAAATAAGAACATTTGGAATAGCTGTCTAAAAGCTGTATGTAGAAAGAGATATGGGTTTCTGATCAGTCTTATGAAAAGCCTGATTCCTAAAAGTTGTGCCAGACTGAGATTTGGAAATGGTTGTATGAGAATAAGATGGTTTTTTCCCCAAAAAACTGCAGAAGGGAAGACTTATTGACAAATGAAATTTTGTGAGTCAAGAAATATTCATCAGCTGTATGAGCAGCACTTTGTAAAGTTTTGACTTTTTGCTCATCAGAGTAGGTCTTGACATCACTATGGATGCATTCCTTGAACTCTTCAGCTAATATGAGCTCTCTGGGGTTATCATAATCTTGATCAATCTTCTTGGCTGAGCACACTTATCAAATACCTGTTCTTTATCCCTTGCAAAATTGATATGGATCTATCCAGTTCCTTTTTTTACAGTTCTTAAACCTTTGTTGTTATGCCTCAGGTACTAGCTCATAACCCTTCAGGATACATTCTTTAGCTGTATCATACCAACAGTGAAGTTTAGACTTCATGAGCTTTGCCAATAAGTACAGTTTGTAATAATAAAGTCCAATGCTCTTTTGACTATTTAAAACTCCCAGCAGTTTACTCAGAATGAGGAAAGTATTGATCTACTTCTTTTCCTTTAAATATGGGTACTGACCTAATATTTCTAGTAACATCAAAACCTGAATTTGTGTGTAAACTTTGGGGAGTGGGGTTGCTTTCCACTTGCCAGTTCTAATTCTTTCAGTCTAAATTGTATTTTCTTTCTGCATCTGCATGTCTCTTCTTTCTACATTTGCATTTCTGTTTCTTCTTTGTCTCTTTCTCTCTGCATCTGTATTTCTCTCTATTCTTTTCATCTTTATATTTGCATTTGCATTTTTCTCTCTTCTCTCTCTCTTTCTCTCTCTTTCCTCTTTCTGCAATTGTTCTTATCTTTTTCTTTCTTGATTTTGGATTTCCATCCATCCATTTTGGTTTTTGAAACTAGGCTTTCTTAAGTCTATTTCCATCTGGTTTTGTAATTTCATGTTTTTTTTTTTTTCATTTCATTTCAGAACCAGATAGAAATTTACTAATTAAACCCAAGGCACTATTATTTCTTGCTTAATTAAAGAAGCATTTCACTTCAGAAAGATCATATCTGGCAAGCTGCCAGATAAATATATCCCTGTCTACAAGAACAAAAAGCTAGATAAATATATCCCTATCTACAATAGCAAAGTGTACAAATTATATTAAAAACAGAATTGAGTGTATTCCATCTATTCATATGTCTCATTTTGGAAGCATACTTTGTGTTTCTCATTTCCATGCTAAGGAATGAGTGTGGCATGTTTTTGACCATATGAGTTTGAGATCAATACAGTTACATGTGTCTACATTGTGTAGCAGGTTGACGATGGTTGCTATGTGTAGCAAGTTGATGATGGTTGTTATGTGTAGCAAATTGATTTTGGTTATGAGTAGCAAGTTGATTATGGTTGTTATGTGTAGCAAGTTGATGATGGTTGTTATGTGTAGCAAGTTGATTATGGTCGTTATGTGTAGCAAGTTGATGATGGTTATGTGTAGCAAGTTGATTATGGTTTTTATGTGTAGCAAGTTGGTGATGATTGTTATATGTAGCAAGTTGATTATGGTTGTTATGTGTAGCAAGTTGGTGATGATTGTTATGTGTAGCAAGTTGATTATGGTTCTTATGTGTAGCAAGTTGGTGACGATTGTTATGTGTAGCAAGTTGATTATGGTTGTTATGTGTATCTTATTACTGGAGACATGCTCTGTGTGTGTGTGTGTGTATGTGTGTGTGTGTGTGTGTGTGTGTGTGGATGCTAAAGACATTCTGTATGTGTCTGCCAATGTACTTTACATGCCACTGTTTACTTGAGACATGTTTCAATACATGCAGAGGAGGAGCAGAAAAAGTGTCATTTTAAGTTAGATTGCTGAATAATACAGGTTGATTTATTCAGGGCTCAAAAAGTATTTTGTCCACTTGTACAGACAACATGGGGATGGCTAAGAACAAGCAACTTATTTCTGGTTAAACACTAGAAATTATAGTTACACTGTGTTCTTAGTCAAGTATAATGAATACCCCTTTAGGAGCCATCTGTATATTGATTGTAATGATCTGAAGAAAGGGGCTGTTTAAGACAGGTTATTCTATCAAAGAGCTGACTATAAGCAATCATGTTAAAACTAGTACACAACATTTTCTTTTTGTGTGTTATAGGAATTCCAGATGGAAATATACAGAGATTCCAAGTTCGTCACCTTGTCCTACTGGTTATCTACATTGTCTTTCAATTTGTGTATGCATTGGTGGTCTCCATGACTGTTTTTGTGTTTGTTGTCATTGCTATAAATGGGTAAGTAACATTTTCTTGTCACAGACTAATTTTAGACCAATAATGTCAAAGACAAATGTCATGTGATTCATTCTGTCTATTAAATTGTCGCAAGGCAAAAATATAATGGCACTTTTTATACAACAAAATATTAGGAACAATGTTAAGCTAAGTGTAATTTGTAAATATGTCTTACAAGACAGCATCATAAAGGGACTTTAGTACTTACAAAATTTATCAAGGAAATGTTTTTATCCAGTAGCAAAAGATGAAAATAGAAAAAGAGGAATAGAGAGAAGAATGTACAGATAAGAAATGGAAAAGTCCCATGCAGAATATATCAGATTTTTAACATTGTTATTTAGAAAATAAGTATATTTAGTACTGTCATTATGAGTACTCTGCTATTCATTAAAACAGGAACTCATTTATATTATATTGTGAATGAATGAAAACACAGAAGATCATTTTTGAACAAAGTACTTGTGATTTAAATTTCCCTGATTTGTAATAGTAATGAGGGAACACCTGTCTTGATATCTGGTCTCAATGCATGGATTTATGGATTATATAGTATTATGACCTGTTATGAGTGACCACCTGTCTTGAGAAACTGTTACTTTTTGGCAGAAGGGGTGCTCTTTCAAGACAGGTTGTACTCTACTTCAACTCTGGCAGTATAACTTTACAACATTTAAAATCTTTATTTACTTTTAAACACATAAGGATGTTTTATATATATATATATATATATATCTATATCTATATCTATATATATATATATATATGTATGCAAATTCTGGCTTCTCTCTCTAACAATCTCATTCTTGAATATACTTTCTTTGATATGCCATTTGAAGTAAAATCAAGTACGACCTGGTGACATCATTACATAACTTAATTGAGCTGGAAATTGGTAAAAAGTAAATAATTAGTATAAAAATTGTGTAAATCAAATTTGAACTTGCTTTTTATTTTTATTAAAACAATCACAAATCATAATTTTAGTGTTTACACCATTATGGGTATACAGAAAACTTGTAACATACTTGTGTATTTCATTTTTGGAGCATATTTAGGTGTTTCTATTAACTGACTCTTCCCAGCATGCAGATACATAAAAAAAAACCATAAACAATTGAAGCAGTATGACATACATTAGGTTGAAATGATAAAACAATGTCATTTTATGAAAAAACAGACATTTATATGAAGGAATTAGTTAAATAAATGTAATGTTACTCATTTTACTAAATTTATTTCAAAACTTTAATATATTTTTCATTTTTATTATGTGTAATATATTCAAGGCTAGACTTCACATATGTGACTGTAAAAATTACTGTGATAATATCAGAGTCATGCTGTCTGCTTGGGTGGGATTCTGATCTAGAGTGACTAGTATGCAAAACAAGAAAATTTCATATTCATTATAGGCAAATAAGAGGTAACAGTTAAACTGATTTGCACATTTTGGAAGAAAAAAACCCCAAATTAACTCATTTTCTTTGTTAGTATCAATATGAACATTGTCATAATGAAGACCAGAGGGTCGATATGTCGTGTTTCTCAATTTAAAAACAACCATATTTATTGAAAACTAACTCTGTGACAGTTCCTTCTCTCACTGGTTAAATATTTTACCACTTGCACACAATAATGGTCAGAATTCTTTTTTATTTCTATTTTATTTTCATGATTTGAAGATTGATCAGCAATATTTTATCATAATTTGAAAATGGCAGTTTGCTAATTTGTGATTTTAGATCAATGTTTATACATGAATGTACAAAAACACTAATGAATATGCTTTATTGTTGTTAAGAGCAACATATAATCTCAAACTGTGTACAATTCAAGAATATGGTATCCTATAAACAAATGTTGTGGGGGGAGGGGTCCTTGCTAACAAATGTTGTGGGGGGAGGGGTCCTTGCTAATAAATGTTGTGGGGGAAGGGGTCCTTGCTAACAAATGTTGTGGGGGGGAGGGGTCCTTGCTAACAAATGTTGTGGGGGGAGGGGTCCTTGCTAACAAATGTTGTGGGGGAGGGGTCCTTGCTAACAAGCCATAGAAAGGCTTTAGAAGTTAAGTCAGGTTGTTCTTCGGGTTGCATGTTTGCAGGACATTTCCTCTACAACCACAGATAGGAAATATGCCAATTTCAAATTGAAATTACATGAGGTCAAAAAATTGCAAACAGACTGACCAAATGCCAGTATTAAAATGGTGGACACTGTAGTTTTTGAATGCTTCTTGTAAATTTATTTCAAATGATATCATAATAATGCTTTCAGTGTTTAAAAAATCATCAGTGTTCCTACTAGAAAAGCTGTCAATGTGATGTCACTTCAAGATGAAATTTTAACTTATGAGATAGGAAATTAATTGACAAAGGATAGCATGGGTAATATTACCTGTCCTTTATCCATTAATCCCTGGCCTATTCTAATATTTATCATTACTAAGTTACTCTTATATCAGTATTTCCTTTACCTTCCTGCCATATATTTTCCGCAGCCTTAGCAAAACTTGGCTTCCTATCCCAGGGGATTTATATATGAGGCCCTGGGATAGACTTATATCCTTATCTTGATTTTACAT
This sequence comes from Megalonaias nervosa, assembly GCA_016617855.1. Taxonomy (NCBI): domain Eukaryota; kingdom Metazoa; phylum Mollusca; class Bivalvia; order Unionida; family Unionidae; genus Megalonaias; species Megalonaias nervosa. The sequence goes on along the minus strand of JAECUM010003352.1, from coordinate 76,603 downwards.
TTGGTGATGTGTATGGTGCAGACCATCATGAATCTTTGATATGACCCAATTTGCTGCATTTAAAACACCTTGCATTTTGGAATCTACAGTCGCATGCTTTATGGTGGTACTCACCTCTGTGAGAATGGGTGTGAAGTTTCCCTGGAATCCCCAGAGGTTTTGGCCTCCTTGCCTTTTGTAGGGCATCAAGAGGGTTATTTTTGAGCCATAGTTCTTGAATTTTTCAAGCTTGACTAGACTTTTTGATATTTATTGCCTCCATCAAATTAGCCATCCTTTCATAATTCACCACATCCTTGGTCAAGATGAATAATCAAATACTTGGATCAAGATCATTTACTGTAAGGTCAAGGATTTCTGATGTTAATTTTCCCAGGTCCATCCACTTCGAATTTACTTTCTTTCGAAAACCAAGTACAGTCTCACTTCTCAGCACTAATGAATATAAGTTTTCTCCCTCTATCTTTCCTGGAACAATTTTTTGCTTCAGTTCTTTCCTCAGTTCCAGCTGAGCTGAAAAGTCAGCTACGTGGACTATTCTCCACCACTTCTGACTCGCTGTGTTCTCATTGTCAACTTCAAGGAGAGGGAGACCCAGCTATAAAATGACACTAAATCATTTTGGCAAACTACTATTGATATCTAAATACATGTATACATATATTAAAGTTCTGTCCACCTCCAAGTTCTACAATACAGTTTATCTACATGATTTCCTGATATGGTTATCCACTCTAATAATATCTATCTCTCCTTTAGATATATATATATAAAACACTATTATGTATCTCTACATTATGTCCATCTCAGTCCTTTTTCTATTAAGTTTCTGTCTCATGTCGTATCTCCTAACTCTTTCTATTCTCTGTCAGTCTATTCATATCTGTGTCTAGATCTCTATCCATATATATATATATATATATATATATATATATATATATATATATATATATATATATATATATATATATATATATATACACACACACATTACATATCAACACACACTTCACTAACATGCAGAATATGATAATCCTTAATAAATGAGGGACAGCCCCCTTCCCCCCTTAGTTGATACCATAACCAAATGTGCTGAACCAGCATTACATGTGACCCAGTTACCAAATTTGTCATGATGCTTACCCAGTTACCAAACTTGTCATGATGCTTACCCAGTTACCAAATTTGTCATGATACTTACCCATTTACCCAGATTTATCATGATGCTGACATAGAAAAATATGACCAAGTTACCCAGATTTGTTGTTGACTTCCTCATTGATATTGGTATGTTTTCCAAATTCTTTAGTAACCCCCACTTCTTGCTAAATAGAACCCTGATACTGGTAACTGCTGATTGTGTTACTTCCTGACCATTTCACCTATACAATTAACTTTTTCCCACACTAAAATCCCTCTGGTCATACCAACTTGAAGTTTGATGATAATTTAAATGACAACATGATGTAGGAACATGCAGTCTCACTACTGAAAATGTTTATGCCAGGTGTGTACAAATTCCTTCAGATCATGAGCCAGATAAATAGTATTTAAAGCCTTACCTGATGATGTAAATATGCGGATAAAATCAGGTCATAGGCTGTAAGTTGCACATGCCTGCTTTATGATTTTATTTCAGTTGCATCTACAGGATGTCCATGGTATAAAATCATTTGGTCAATCTGATTATAATCACTGTTCTACATGAAGATCTGACAGCAACTGCTTAAAGGTCATGTTCTGGTGACCCATGTTATTACCATAGTCCCTAACTGTATCAGCCAGTCAGATGAAGTTTTATATATTCACATTTGAGAGGCTGAGCAATATGACTGCAGAGGATCAATGTGTACTGAATGTTTTTGATTCATGTTCAAATTTCCGAAAGCTTCATTTCCATTGGCTAATGCAAAGGTCACCAGAACATGACTCCTCAGATCTTCATGTAGGACAGTAGAGGTCTGATTTTAAAGGTGGTATATATTTGTAATTAGAAAGTGTTTGTATCATTTTCTAGCTGCCTCTTTATGATTCTGAGGATTACCAGAGGGCCAACCAGTTAACAATTTTCATTTGTCATTTTTTTGTGCAAATATGACCAAATTATTCACATTTTGGAGTGCTGTATACCTTTTGAAAAAGAAACTTAAGAACCATATTTTTTAATTTGATGAAGAAACTTTGTGTGTAAGTTGAGATGTGCAGTTAGCATATATGGACTCTAATCAGCAGTGAGTGATCAATGTCAACTTTTCACAGGGAGACGGCCATGTTTTTACAGCAGTACAACCAACATAGATCAGTCAAAACAGATGTCACTCAGTTGGAACTGGACCATATGCAGCACCACTTGGAGGCAGAAGTGGCCCACCTGAATAACATTACAGATTCCAGGAGAAAAACATGCGAAGAGAAGATTCAACTAATCAGAAAAGATTTTACAAATGTGAGAGAAATTTTATAATACATTATGTGTCACCCTACATGGTACTATATTGATCTAATTCTTATGAGACTATCCCTTTTGTCTCACCTATGCAAGTATTGTGAGATATACTAGTAACTTTTCCACTGGCAATGGCACTGGGTTTCCACTGGCATCAGTTCCAGCAAAAGCATCAACAAGGTTCAAGTTTTGCATTAAAGTATGAAAAGTCGCACATCTTTGACATCAATTGCTGTATTCAAGTGAAATTGTAGGATAACACCACTACAGGTTTAAAGTCTATATGCTGATATGCAAGGACTTCCTGTCTTGCCTGCATAAGTAATATGGTCAATAGTGTTAAATGTTTGTACGAAAGATTAAGTCAGAGATAGAAGGATTATAGTGACAAGCATACAAATGCAGATTAGATGGACTTATCAGAAATGGATTATATTGACAGAACAGAAATTTTGGATGCAATGCTTTTTGGTAAGATGAATAATACTAGTTTATTAGCATTGGTTGAAAAATTGGCAAAAAACATATATATTTTTAGTGTTAAGGATTGCAGTTAAAGAAGGATCACTGTACAGAAATTAGTTGTTTTCTCAGTAATTATTGTTTATTAGTTGTTTTTGGTGTGTGTTTTTCTTACTTGCTGGCTAGTAAGTTTTGACAGTATCGTCTGATGTACAGCAAAAAAAAATCAAACAAGTGTAGCTTTAGGTATAATCAGTATCAATCATGAAGCCCCCTGCTTTCACTGCCAAGAACAGACTACCGTTCATGGATAATCAGATATTGGTACTATTCTTGTCTATTCTGGACACTTCATCTCAAGGCCATCTACAGGACCCAGTGCAAGCTCTGAAGTGGTATTCAAAAAGACAGAGCCATTGGATCGAGGGAATCATGCCTCATTTTTTCTTGAAAGAGGGGAAGGATGATGTACAAACACAGAGACTTTTATCCTAAAAGTGGGACTAAACCCACACCAATGAATTTTCTTCGCATATTGACTCACAAAGATAGGAAGGTTACCACAGACACTGCATACAAGTGAAACTGTTCTCTAACTGTAATTATCCATCCCATGGGATGGAGATCCAAGTACTCTTCTCGAGTTTTTATCTGAGATCTTTCATAATAAAGGGTTCAACTCAATATTGTGGGACCTTTACCCATGGTACAAAAGGTTACCTTTCCAGGTCGTTCAACAGTTTTACAACTTCTGCTGGATTTGTCGGAGGGAAATTCTTTCCTTTGAAAAGCTGCTCCCTGACATATTTTTTAATCAGGTTATCTAGAAGCTGTTCCACAAATCTTCAGGGACCAGTGATAGTCTCTCTGGGGTAAGGGGTCGAAGAAGCCAACTTTTCAAGTAAAATGTGTTTCTTCAATAATACTTGCCTAATCATAATACACATACACCCTCCCAGCCTCCCTGCAGTTACATCCATATAGAGAGCATGTTTTCTCTCCAGTAGTAACTAACAATTTGATGAGAGTTGACACCAATCCTGGTATCAAGGGGAGATCACTCTATCTAACTGCTACTTAGGTGGGCAGATAACTTTGTGTTTTTGAGCTAAAAAGTTTCAGCCAAGGAGGGCTGGATTTGGAAGCTAGTAGTAGTTCTCCTATGGTATTATGACTGGGTAAGTTTTATTGAAGAAACATTTTACTAGAAAAAAAATGATTTCTCAGCATAGTAGTGAGTTATTAGTATCCACCAATTTTTAATAAAATTGGACATGGGTATGGTCCATTTTCTGTTACAATGGGACATGGGTACAGTCCATTTTCTACTAAAAAGTGTTAAAAGAATCATCAGGCTCTACCATGTGTTTGTATTAAGATTTTAATGTTATAATCTGACGTACACATTGGAGGTATATCATTGTGCATGATTTGCTCGTCAGAGATAGCATTCTGTGTAATGCATTGTAGTCTTAAGGAGTGTGTTGTTCAAGTGCAGCATTATAATGCATACTTATTAAGTTGATTTACAAAACTTTCTGTTATACAGTTGAAGGATATGATTATGAGAAGGTCACAGGAGAATCTCAAACAGCTGGATTTAAAGAATCTCATCAATGAACACATGAGAAGAGTTACTGAAAATTTCTCAGAGAATTTGTCAGTATTTAGGTAAGTCTTCACTTAAACATCATTGAATTTTAGAAACAATTCAATTTCCATGCCTCCATGCAGAGGGGGATCTTAATGGCCTAGTCTGCTTTGACTAGCTTGTCAGTTTGGTTATTTAAAAAAAAGCCAAATAAAATTTTGTACTTTCTGTTAATATAAAAATGACTTTACTAAATTTTCTTGTCATTTTATCAATTATTATGTTTGTCTGAAATTTGTTACATGTTTTTGGGCATTGACATTTTTCATATACCTTGTGGGGATGATCAGGCAAACAAAAATTTGCTAAGCATGCTTACATGTATGTATCAATTACATAGTTTGATTTTGACACCATTTTATCAATCTTTTTATTCTGTTTTTCAATTTGAACACTTTTAACATATTTCTCTGGAAACATTGTTAGCATAATTACTGAGAAACTCTCTTGACCTAGTGTATATACATGCTTATAAGTTGGGTCAAACTGCAAACAACAACACCCTTGAGCTGCTCTTACATAATGTGGTGCCAGATCAGGGTCTGTGTTTTTTGATTCACTGATGAATCCTAACAAATTGCAGTAAAATTATTTGTAAATAATTCATAGTAATGTGTACTAAAATTATTTGTAGGTAGTTCATAGTAATGTGTACTCATATAATTTGTAAGTAGTTCATAGCAATGTATACTAAAACTATTTGTAAGTAGTGCATAGTAATGTGTGGTAAAATTATTTGTAAGTAGTTTATAGTAATGTGTGGTAAAATTATTTGTAAGTAGTGCATAGTAATGTTTGGTAAAATTATTTGTAAATAGTGCATAGTAATGTGTGGTAAAAAATTATTTGTAAGTAGTTCATAGTAATGTGTGGTAAATTTATTTGTAAGTAGTGCATAGTAATGTTTGGTAAAAAATTATTTGTAAGTAGTACATAGTAATGTGTGGTTAAATTATTTGTAAGTAGTTCATAGTAATGTGTGGTAAATTTATTTGTAACTAGTGCACAGTAATGTGTGGTAAAATTATTTGTAAGTAGTACACAGTAATGTGTGGTAAAATTATTTGTTCATAATTCATAGTAGTGGGCGGTAAAATTATTTGTAAGTAGTTCATAGTAGTGTGTGGTAAAATTATTTGTAAGTAGTGCATTACTAGTATTAAATTTTCTTAGTATTAATTTCTCAGTAAAACATAAATTACAATTAATTACTAAGTAATTTTCTTTAGCTTTCCTATCAACCTTTTCTAGCTGTTTATCTGCAATGTGACATAGTATCCATGGTGATTGGTATTTGTGTTGAATCCATATTAAGCAATATTAGTTCAAATTGAGACAGTTGTTGAGGAATTAATTAGAAGACATCTACAAAATTTGACTAATTAAAACAATCCTAGCATGTCTCCTTGGCCATAACTAATATTTCAAGGTAATATGGATAGTCAGATTTAACTTTCTGACAATATGCACCAATGGCTGTTTTGCAGCTTGTTGACTTCATGGATACTCCGAAGCCTGGGGCCCTGGTTGGCTCAGTGGTCATCTTTACAGATCACTGACATCTCACCTCTGTCCATGTTGCTTTGAATCTGAGGCTCGGCCCACATGTGTTTGTGAGAAAGCTTGCCTTATCTTCCATGGGGCATTTTTTCCCAAGGTTATCCCAGATTTTACCTGCACCAGATATACTAACCACCATGTATAATGTATCATATGTTGAAAAATTGCATTAAACCCATAACAACCGACCATCTCTTGATGCCTGTAACCAAGATGGCATTAAACCCATAACAACCAGCCATCTCTTGATGCCTGTAACCCAGATGGCATTAAACCCGTAACAACCAACCATTTCTTGATGCATGTAACCCAGATGGCATTAAACCCAAAACAACCAACCATCATTTGATGCCTGTAACCCAGATGGCATTAAACCCGTAACAACCAACCATCTTTTGTTGCCTGTAACCCAGATGGCATTAAACCCGTAACAACCAACCATCTTTTGTTGCCTGTAACCCAGATAATAAGTAACTATAAGCTGCCATTACCTGTTAATCTGAAATCAAAAACGTAAGAAATGTATCCATTGTTGGGGATAAGAAAACGACCCCCTTTATCGAGTGTTTTGAAAAGAATGAGGGGCTAATCATGTATATACTCATAATGTTTTCCTGATGCTTAGTAAAAAGTCATGTGACTATCATGTAACTTTAGTTCATGTGAAGTGAGAAGACACCTCATTGTTTTTAAAGTACAAGATGGATAAAACGTTTTTGTTGTTACATTTAAAATCAAGCAAATGGCACAGGGAGGGACAAACTTGTAGTAAACAATCACTATACAGGGAGGGAGAGTACATTTGCTTGGTCTTGGCTTTCTGTAATGTCCACTATCCATCTCAAAACATTTGTCTGAGGGTACCATTATTTTTTGTAAAGCCTTCAATTGTTACATTAGCATGTGTACAGAAGAAAAACCAAAAACACTGTAAAAGGAACATGGAAGCTACTATTAAATTGAAAGAACAGAAGACATATGGTGCATGTTTTCATATCTGTTAGTCTTAGATAGCAACACTCATGACCACATCAGTACAGTCGTTCTATGGGTGATCCAGTTCTCTTAATACAATTTTCAAGTTTTGGGGGTGTTTTCAAAAATAAGAATGAGCCTTTATCTTATTGGCATCAACTTAACACACTCTTAGCCATCTGTATATAGTGCTTCATCCAAAATGGCCACCATGGCAACCATTTGAAAAATCTTATGACTATTCCTCTCTAATGGCTTAGTGGTTAGCTAGCCAGACTCATGACCAAAAGGGTGCTGGTTTGAATCCTCCCATTGAACCAGCCTGGGTCAGTAACTTTGGTGTGTCCTTTGGCAAGGCACTTTAATGAAAATGCCTCTGCACTAAATAACCTATTGTGTTACTGTGCCATAAAGCACCCAACAAAACAAAGCCAAAAGCTCCTTTGTAAAGGATGTTCATATTTACATGGAATTTTACTAAAAGACTTCTTATGATGATTAGTTTGTCCTGTAAAACACCAATGCAAACCAAAATGAAATGATGCCAAGTTGATATATAGTGTAGTAGGTCTTGAAAACCTTGTTATTGCAAGACTTCCTGAACAGATCATCATATTGACATGGGGTTTAAACCAAAACACTTCTTATGACGTCTAGTTGGTCCTGATCTGACCTCCACTATGGTCACAGTGCTGATCATCTTGAAAATCTCCTCCAGAATAGATGGTCATATTGAAATAGAGTTTTTGCTAAAACACCTTGCATTGTATGTAGACGGTTTTAAATGAGTACTACTGCATAAATTTTTAAAAAATTTACTTTGCTTTCGCTTTTCTATTGGATTCAGAATGTCAAACAATGTTGAAATTAACCTTGTGTTTGGTTAAAAGAAGCTGAAAATCGCATTTCAAAGATGGTCAAACTTTGACGTACATAGTGCTTTCTTTGTCTAAAAATAAAGCTTGTCAACATCTAAAATTAGAGCTTGTCAACACATAATATGGTCATGTGATGATTCAAACTGGTAATCAAAGGCACAAACAGTGCAAGTGGATGTTTATATTTTGACATTAATTTCATCATCATCATTATCAATCTGTAGTCTGGTAGACCATTGGGGCACCACACAAGACCGAACAACCAGCTTCCTCCATTCCTCTCGATTTTCCGTCTTTCTCAGTGAGTCGCTCAATGTCAAGCCTGTCCACTCTTGAATGTTGTCTTCCCACCTCTTTCTCTGCTTGCCTCTCTTTCTTCTTCCTTGTACAGTGCCTTGCAGGATTGTCTTGGCAAGTCCTGATGATTGTGAGACATGCCCATACCACCACAGTTTACGTTTTTTCACTATGGTCAGGAGGTCTTCATGAGGCCCAATGTCTTGTCTGATCCTTTGCCATATTTCTTCATTGGTGACACAGTCCTTGTATGAGATGCCGAGGATCTTTTGGAAGCATCTCATCTCTGTGGCCTGTATCCTTTTCTCTAAGTCAGCTGTTATGGTCCATGATTCACAGGCATAGAGAAATATGGAGATCACCAGTGAGTGCATCTCATAATAAAATAGTATCTACTTAAGACTTTATTTAAAGAGGGTAACACAATTAGCTAAGAACTAATCTACCTTGAGGCCCTCATACAAAGGAATTTATTTATTTTAGCTGCATCTCTGAAACCACTGGATATACTGGGTTTGGAAGAAGGAAATAGAGTGGGCTTTTCTAATCTCATCTGGAATACTATTCCAGAGCAAAGTTCCAGAGTATTGGAAACTTTTTTTTAAATAATTCCTTATTTGGTTTGGGAATTTTATACTGTTTGATAGACATGGATCACAGATAGGGAGTATTACCAGGTAGCCTATACTGGAATAGTGATTGTAAAGAAGTGAGTTATGTTATCACATCTCTCTCTCTCTCTCTCTATCTCTCTCTCTCTCTCTCTCTCTCATAAAATAAACTCATAAAAGGACGAACCCTCACCCTTAGTAAAACTTTGATGTAAATAAGTGAAATTGTTTAAGAGTTTCAGCATAGACATGGAAGACAGTTGGACCCACACACATATTTGGACAAAGTAAATTCCATATACTGCCAGATTATTGGCATGAAAGTATAAAGGGAAATATTTTGAACGAGCAGAACTCTAAACTACTTTTCAAGAAATGAAGTGAATGTTTCTGGGGTTAATAAAACATACTTTTAAAGAATCAAGTATGGCATTGAAGATGACAAACCAACTTCAGATCTCAACCAACAACACTTTAAAACTTTAGATTTTAACAAAAAATAACTATTTGCAGGAACTGGTCCCATTCTGAGTTATAATTAAAATTATAAAACCACTGTGTATCTAAAGACTACCTTCCAAGTTTGTGTCTTTGTGTAGGAGATAAATTGCATTACAAATTGAGGGACAAGGAGACAGATATGAAAACATAATCCCAGTCTTTTTAAAAGTTGCATGGGGAGAACAATCATGTTAATTTTTTCCACTTATGTAAGCATTATGACTGTCAAAACACCAACACAAAACAAATTTACATTTATCTGAACTTAATGATATAACTAATAACTACAACCATACTGCCAAGACTTATTTTATTGTTCAATACTAATCATACTTTCATTACAACTCTAAACAAGAGAAACTGTTGCTGAAACATTATTTTCCATGTAACCTAATAATGTGTTATTATTCATAATATATAAATTATAATTCATATAAACCTAATAATGTGTTATTATTCATAATATATAAATTATAATTCATATAAACCTAATAATGTGTTATTATTCATAATATATAAATTATAATTCATATAAACCTAATAATGTGTTATTATTCATAATATATAAATTATAATTCATATAAACCTAATAATGTGTTATTATTCGTAATATATAAATTATAATTCATATAAACCTAATAATGTGTTATTATTCATAATATATAAATTATAATTCATATAAACCTAATAATGTGTTATTATTCATAATATATAAATTATAATTCATATAAACCTAATAATGTGTTATTATTCATAATATATAAATTCTCTATTCAACTGTAAGGACTGTAGAAGGGATGGTTGTGAGGTACACACAGAAAGTGAATGGGTAAAGGAAAACTGAAAGAAAAAAAACAACTTATGCACATTGCAGTTGATTATTATTGTTATTATTATTACCTCAAGTTTCATAATTATAAAAATAAAGCTTTTACAGTGTATGGCTTTCTGTGAAGCTGTCAGTAGGATATTTAATGCTATGCGTAATGGCCGAGTTCTTACGATTACTAGGTATTAAACTAAAGATGGCTACAAGAAAATTTGATTTCTTCCCTTCAGATGAAAATTAATTAAAAAGATACTGAAATTACTATTTGAATTATGATACTGGACAGCAACACTGTTTTACATGCAAACATTGATACAAACCATCATTTTCCTAAGTGTACCAGAAGCTAACCCATTCATTGGATACACTTTAGATAAAGTATATACAAGATACTTCACCATCACAGTTTAATGTCTCTCATTGAAAGCTAAGTTCAAAATAAATTTAATCATGCAAAATGGTTGTGGATTCTATAATATATTAGAGTTACTGCCAGCCATGTTTGCTTGAATACTTCTGTTAAACATTGGTTTTAAAGGTCCTTTGTCCATTATGTTGAATGCCTATCCATTCCTTCATCACTAATTTATGTAAAACTATCATGGTTTAAATTTGCTGCAAACATCGACTCCGAATCATGCTATTAACTAGATCATTCATAGTCAAGCATCTGTAGTTAATTGTTTTGACACACCCTTCTTTTCTTGTATCAAGTCATTTTCCATAGGTTGGAATTGTGTAGCTCTGTTGTACTTTCAGCTGTTTATTCTTTCTCCATCTCCTTCATGAAACTAATCCCGTCTGTACAGATGGTTTTTCCATAAAACACATTTCCTCTTCTGGGATGTGGGTCTTTCTCATGCCAATATTTACATGGAATCATCAGCTTCAATGGTGACAGTCGCAATTGTTCAAATACATATGTTATTCCAGTGCACTGTTTATAAACTCAAAAACTATGCTTAACACTTTTCAAAATACAAAAACTGGACTTTGATTATCTATGTACCGGGTATTCCCAAATGTCTGACAATACTCAATGGGTCAGAAAATTGTGTTTTTACAAGGACTACAATTCTCTAAAGTTTTCTGGAATTTTGTATTTTTCAAATTATGCAGTAGTCCTTCTTAAATGAGAACAATGCCAATGCACCTCCCAAAACTTAAAAAAAAATTCTAAGAAATATGTGTAAATGGATGGCCATATCAGCATTTAAAAAAGAAACACTTCTTTCTTGCAATTAATTATTTCTATGTTAAAATGATCTAATCTTGATGCTAGAATTCTTTCTACTTCTGAAGAAAAATGATGAACTTGAGATTTCCACTAACATAGTTACAGAGCAACATGTAGCTAGTTCAGTATGAAAATGGTGCTCATCTAACTTCCAACATAGCACCATAGTGGCAGTCTTGAAAAAATGTTATCACTACTTTTGCATGCATGGTGGCATTGACATGGGATTTTCACTAAGGCACTTCTTGCAGTACTGTATTTAATTGGTCCTGAATGAAAATGGTGCAGATCTGACTATCAACATACATGTGTCTGCACTTTTGTAAAGGATTTTTTTTGAAAACAAAACCAACTGACCAGGGTAAAGTCAAAGATCATTACTTGCATTTTGTTTCTTTACTTAAGTTATAAACACTGTTACTTTTGCATGTAAAACTGAATTTTTAACAAGACTTTGTATTTAGTTGCATTCCAGTAAACAATAGTCAACACTCAGGCATTGACTTTAAAGTCACAGGTCTTGAGTCTGGTTTATGCTGTGTTGGCTTGTAAGGATCATAATTCAAACAGCTGTGAAAGGATTTTTAATTTTATCAGACTTAGTTTGTTGATACATCTGATGAATATCTTGCTGCTGAAATAATAATATTTTTCTTTACAAGCAAATATTAATTAGAGACTTAACAAAACTTAGCATTTCAGTATATCTTGACATTGTCTGAGACAAGTTCAATGATTTTCTATCCATAATCTCAGCTTTATCATCAAAGACCATGACAGAGAATCTTATACTGCACTTCAGGTCTAATATTGAATATGTTAACTCCAGCATGTATGAAATAGTTTTGTTTCCAAATTTGATATGTTGGCATTATTAAAATGTGAGAGATGATATAAAAGGACAGAAGAAATGGACTCCTGGAAATTCTTTTCAGCCTGTAGGATCAGTCCATTCAAGGGATTACAGATTATGAACCATGGTTCATGTTCTTAAGTGGTTATTATGTGTGTCTGTTTTTACTGGCACACTTTATTGGCTTATTCATGCAGAGGAAAAGGGAACTAAGTGTCCTTCCCAATGACACACCAAGGACCTGGGCAGGTATCAAACCCAGGACCCATGGATTATGAGACTGACACTCTACCACCTAACCTACTATGGCTTACATCCATTGTGAGTAGGCCATTTGGAGTAGGGTGGGCCCATTTGGGGTAGGTTGGGACCATTTGGAGAAGGATGGGGGAGTAGAGTAAAAAATGATGCTGTTGAAAGCAATGTGTGAAGCTCAGGGACTTGTGAGTGTGAGTCATGGAATTTGTTCTTGATTATTGGAATATGATGTTCATATAATCTGATGAGCATTGAGTTTTGACATCTGGTAATGTTCTCTAATTTTATGACCTATTTGTGTTTCAGACAGAAGTTTGAAGCTGAAAAGCAGTTTATAATAAGGAAAGTAGTGTCTGATATTCAGAATACTTACAAGACTATCCAACACAACAAATGGCTTGCAGGGGTCACTTATCTGTACAACGACGTTGTCAACACACACCTACTGTTTAATAGGTCATCAGTCACCAGACCCTTCATGGAATGGGCTGACTTGGATATGGACATATCAGACTTGACCTCAGGTAAGAGGGGTGTTCAATCAGGATAAAGAAAACAGAATGAACACTATTGTAAGATTCAGTGTTAGTGTTCTGCTCTATAAGCAAACTAAGTGTTTTTCAAAAAGTTGACTGCAGAGTAAGTGTTTTTCAAAAAGTTGACTGCAAAGTAAGTGTTTTTGAAAAAGTTGACTGCAGAGTAAGTGTTTTTCAAAAGTTGACTGCAGAGTAAGTGTTTTTTAAAAAGTTGACTGCAGAGTATTTTTCAAAATGGTGAGTGCAGAGTACGTGTTTTTTAAAATGGTGACTTTTGGATTCAATATTTAGCTGTCTTCTGATTAATTATACAGAAAGGAAAATTAAAATACAATGATACATGGATACAAGGAAGCTTGATGTTACTGATCCATGGACAGTATTAAAAACAAATAGTGAAAATTGCATCTGCTGCCATGTGCTAAAATGAAAATATCATGTTGCCCTCCAACATGTAGATTCATTTATGCTGTTCATTTATTCTTCCAAAGCATAGTGGATCATACTTGTATCCAATATTTATTAGTGTTATGAGAGTTAGACTTACTGGCTACACTTACTGTGTCTGCATACTGGGATTAAATTTAATTTGCCACTCAGGGCAAGGTGGAATTCATCAAAGAAGGAGAAAATCTGGAAACAGTTCTCTCTGTATTTTTGTGATGAATTGCATACTTATTGAATTCTTCTAGATCAAAATAAAATGTGGAAAAAAAACTGTATGCCTGTGTATACTGACTGAAACATACATCTAGTTTGTAGGAGACTAATTTCCTTTATGTTTTGACCTTGACAGGTTTTGTGGACTTTCAGTATACTGGCTTTGTCTATTCTTTTTAAGTTCAGGAAGTACTGATAACCTATTAGATGTGTATTTATTACCATGGCAACCTATTACACGTACATATATTATGCAACATGTTATTTACATTACTGTAAATTCATTATTTTTCATGGACTACTTTTAAATTTTAATGGATTTCAAGATCGCTTTAGACCATGAATTCAATGAAATAAGTGTTAATCTGTGACAACAAAAGGTCCCTGAATTTAAGTACTGAAAAACATGTAATATTTGCAAGTCTTTGAAAATGATTATCCATGAAAATAAATGAATTGTATTTCTGAAAGAAGAATAAATGTTTTCTGCAAAATAATCTGATATGGCTGGTATATAGTGTACCTTTTACAGTACTCTTTTAGATACAAAAGATCTTAAGAAAATAGTAGCTTTTTATAACTTGAGATATAGTCAGCTAGTGAGATTTTGTCAGTATATTATTTATTTTATTACATTTTGTTTACACATTCCTGTGCTCTGGAGTTGCCATGTTTATTGTGTATGGCCCAAGTAATTTCAAAGTAGTAAAAAAATAATCTCTATTGCAGATTCTTTAAAACTAAAGATCAAAAGACACTTGGCCACTCATGCAGAATTTAATTGGGGCATAAGCAGACACATGGTCACTCATGCAGAACTTACTTGGGGCATAAGCAGACACTTGGCCACTCATGCAGAATTTAATGGGGGCATAAGCAGACACTTGGCCAATCATGCAGAATTTAATTGGGGCATCAGCAGACACTTGGCCACTGATGCAGAATTTAGTTGGGGCATAAGCAGACACTTGGCCACTCAGGCAGAACTTGCTTGGGGCATAAGCAGACAAATGGCCACTCATACAGAAATTACTTGGGGCATAAGCAGCATAAATGTCATTTAAAAAGGTGCATGTTTCAACTTTTGATGCAGACTCATCTTGTTCAAATGAGAATTATTCCGATATTGATCTATAACATAATCAAGTAGATGGCGTCTTTATATTAAGTATTAGTTTTAAGCATGACACAGTGCTCAAATGGCTTAGAATGCATTAATCTATCATTCCCAAAGGGGAGATAATAGCTTTTCCACAAATGGCTTAGAATGCATTAATCTATCATTCCCAAAGGGGAGATAATAGCTTTCCACAAATGGTTTAGAATGCATTAATCTATCATTCCCAAAGGGGAGATAATAGCTTTTCCACAAATGGCTTAGAATGCATTAATCTATCATTCCCAAAGGGGAGATAATAGCTTTTCCACAAATGGTTTAGAATGCATTAATCTATCATTCCCAAAGGGGAGATAATAGCTTTTCCACAAATGGTTTAGAATGCATTAACTCTTTCATTCCCAAAGGGGAGATAATATCTCCACATTAGATGGTTTAGAATTAATTGAATTTACCATACCCAAAGGGGAGATAATAGCCCAGGTTAGTTACATAGGATTTTTAAAAATTGCCATTTGACAATAACCTTCATATGAATTGAGTTTGGGAATATATGTTGAACAGTTATTGAAAATTAGATAAGAAATATTGATGTTACGACTAATAGAATAAGTAGGTATAGGTTGCAAATTCACAATGACTTTGCTGTTGGGTAATTAGACTTTAAAGCTGGAACATGCTTTCAGGGATAGGCTGCCATTAACGCACATAGCCACTGTTTGTATAGTCACTGTTCAAGTGGAATTTGTACTATTTCAGTTTAACTAACAGGTTGGTTGAGTTACTGAAATTGAACAGAGGTAAATGCAACAAGAGGAAATCATCTTGTCAGACCTATTTGCTTCAAATCTAACCTGGCAGCCTGCAGCCATTTTCTCATTTCATTATGTTCACCTTTCCAGGTATAAGTCTACCATTACCCAGATTACCAAGCCTTGATCCTCATCTCCATATGGATTATCCTGATATACAGCAGACATCACCTTCCCCCAGATCCATCCCGCTAAAGACAGAGAAGAAAAACCTGTGGTATCTCTATTCTCAGATGAGTACCATGTCTCAAAACACATCAGAGGGGCAGGCATCAAACAACAGTTCTCAGAGAACAACAAAATTTAGCACAGGAATATATACTATGTTCTTTGCCTGTATGGTGTGCATAGACTTTTTCTGGTTCCTTCACAGAATGATCAAATCAGTGGCTGTGGGACGGTTGCTCCTGTATGGTTACCCAATATATGTGGATGCTCGAGATAGGAAAGGTGTGTCGGTTTTGTCATTGTAATGATCACTGTTGTAAGCTGTATAAGCTTAGACTGCCTTAAATTATGCACCATCACAAAAAGCTCATACCTGCATAAGCTCAACTGCCTTAAGCTATGTACTGTCACAAAGAGCTCATACCTGTATAAGTTTAGACTGCCTTATAGTATTTACTGTCACAAAGAGTTCATACCTGTATAAGCTTAGAATGCCTTAAGTTATGTACTGTCACAAAGAGCTCATACCTGTATAAGCTTAGAATGCCTTAAATTATGTACTGTCACAAAGAGCTCATACCTGTATAAGCTTAGAATGCCTTAAATTATGTTCTGTCACAAAAAGCTCATACCTGTATAAGCTTAGAATGCCTTAAATTATGTACTGTCACAAAGAACTCATATCTTTATAAGTGTAGACTACCTTATAGTATGTACTGTCACAAAGAGCTCATACCTGTATAAGCGTAGATTGCCTTATAGTATGGACTGTCACAAAGAGCTCATACCTGTATAATACCTGTAGTCACAAAAAGCTCATACCTGTATCAGACTGCCTTAAATTATGTACTGTCACAAAGAGCTTATATTGTACCAATTGATAATGACAAACTTGAGAAGATTTAATGTGCCAAAATTTGTAAACCACCCTATTTTTACTAGGACCTCACAAAAGGAAGTTGATAGACCATTATATCTATTTATCCATCAATTAATTGGTTTCCACTAGATAACATTACTGGGAATTGTTGGATTTGATGCAGAGTTTATATGCATCTTTCTCAGAACAAGAGTTAGATTTTGAGCCTGCATAGTGTGTATGTTAGAAATGTTATTGACCTTCCTCCTAAACCTAGCATCCACAAAATAACATTTCCAGGAATGGTAGGATTGCTATAGAAGTATCAGTAGCATTTTGCCATTCTTGTCCCATTGGTGGCCCTACCATCCATCCTCACCTCTATCCCCCATGGCATACTTAGCCCATAAGTAATCACTGCATGTTGATCACTTTAAATTTTGTACTCAGTGAAGGGGATAACACAGGCATTCATGATGTTAATGTTTCTAATTCAACTTTACCAACAGCACCTCCTGTGTGTCAAAATGCATCGTTGGAGTTATTCTTATGCACCAAAGCTACTGTGTGTTTATTTCCAAATATAACCAAGCAAACACCTCAACAAAACCCGAAGATATAACTGAGAGGAATAGCACATGAAAACCTCAGTGAATCACCAATGAGTTGTGATTGATGCTGCGCATGTCCAAGGTTAAAAGTTGGGTTGGGGCCTGTTAATATGGTGGTATGAGCAGTAGCGTGAGAATCATCATTAACAACATAGGTTGTCTGCTGTCTGTGATCTGCATTATCAGTTACATCTGTCACAACATCATTGTTGGGCCAGCTTTTATTCCATAATCATCACTTTATCTGGCAATTCAGAGAACTGTTATGGCCATGTCAGCATTGTCTAAAATTGATTCAGTTTCCTTTCCATCAATGGAATAATGTACGCTGTTGAAAAATGCCATAATACCATTGTTGGGAATTGGCAGAATAATCAGCATCATTGGCCTGTATCAGTTTTCCAGCAACTTCCAAGAATGCCTCAAACAGAAGGAAAAACCTAGATGTGTCTTGCACTCTCACTTTGATCCACTAAAATAGGCATATCAAATGTTCGATCAAATACATCTTTGAACAGAGCCATTGCAAAACTATACTACAGTAAAACCTGTCTTGAAGGACCACTGCTATGTGAGACCACCTGTCTTGAGAGACCGTGTTCTCAGTGCACTGATTTATTGATTATATAGCATTATGACCTGTAATGAGGGACCACCTGTCTTGAAAGACCATAACTTTTTGGCAAAAGGGGTGGCCTTTCAAGACAGGTTCTACTGTATTATTGATTTTCTTTAATACCACTGGATGACACCTACACTCCCCATTGCCAGATTTGCAATTGCTGAATCTGACAATCACTGCTGAGTGACTTCATTAGTTACTTTAGCAACTGCATGCAACATTGATTCGGTCGATGGTAACATAACTGCTTTTGATGATGGTGTTCATGTTACTAATTGCTGTAATCAATCTCAAAGCAACTGAGCTGCCTGCGAGCCCAGTTGTTTTAATTGATCCACAGCAGCACTTTCAATACTATCCACAACTTGCATTGCAATTTGTTTAGCAATGGGTGCAGTGCATGATGATAAGGCTGTGAGTGCTTTTGGTGCATTCATAAATACTCCACAAACAACATCACCAAGCCCAGTTCTGTAATATGTCATGTACACAGGTTTTCTCATGTTAATTACGTGAATGGGTTTCACACATCCATGCACTTCTGTCATTGTTATTATTATTATTATTAAATATCAGGTCAATCTTTATCGTTAATGTTTCACTGTGCAGATCAACAATGATCCACAAGGGAAAAATGAATATGTGTCAGCCAATTATTATGGCATGGAAGATACTCAGGAGCTGTGGGTGTAAGCAATATCAAATCACCTTGTTCCATGGTTGGTGAAAACCCAAACAGTATATAATCCTGAACAACTACACCTGTTATTTCATACCTGCTTTCATAGCTACCACTGATGGCATCACAAGCTAAATTAACCTGGGTCATCGAGGTAATTTTCACAATGTCAGGCACAATATGATATGCCACACGTAAAAATCGTTTATCATCTGAAATGTTGTTAGGCCTATCTAAAACAGATCTTATTGACAACCATGCAGTATCAACTGCATATATCTGAAATTCTATGGCAATGACAGAACTGAGTGTGGGTTCATGGGCACATATGGAAACTTTAGAGTCTTTGGCGGTTATTAATGTAATTCTTTGTTGAACTTTTCATTGATCAATTTTATGTCATACACCCCAGAGGGAAGTTCAGTAGTATGCCAGTTTATGCCAGTGTCTGCTGAAAACACAAATGAATTGTTTGCAGGCAGACCACCAAACAGTTGGAATCAGGTATTAGGCCAGCTGTAAGACACTCGTAGCAATGCTAGTGTGATCTCAGGTGTGCGTGATTCACCAGTGGTGATAGGTGCAGATAAAGTTGCACTGAATTCTGGTTTTGTGGATGAGATGGTAATCATCGAGGCAGTGCTGTAGTCTGTATTTACAGCCACCTATTGAACTGGAGCATATATTTCACGTAAGACATGAAACATCTCACCATGAAGTCTCAACTGCCTTAGAATTCATCATCGGTGTATATGTCATGAATATCTTCAGCAAGTTCATGCATCAGCACATGATATGTGTTTCTGTCCATGATGTCATTGGTAAGCAATGGCTGACAAATTGATGTAGCCTCATTAATGACGTATGTGCATTGTTCCCCTCACAGACTGATCCCACAGGTATTTCCAATTGATCAGCGACATCATTAGGTTCACACACTCTACCAAGGCTGCTTCCTTTCCTTTCTAGTTCATCCATCCACTTCTGCAATTCTTCTTCCTGTGTACATGCATATCTTTGTGTTCACTATGCAGCTTTGATTCAGAGAGTGGTGTTATATATACATCCTCGTTTGGGTTGTTGCTTCAGTGCAGTTTGGTTAGAACGTTTCCTTTTTTTGGTTATTAAATGCTTCATAGAAAACATACATTTTTTTCTTTGATTGGTTTAAAATTCCAGTTATTTTTTAATAGGCTTATATGAGTAGATAACTTTCTCAGATGTCACATTCACTGACCTCCCCACCCTCTCAGGACTTCATAACAGACTTTTTGAGCCTAATAAACCCCAACAGATTTTGGCATGTATGCAAGAGTAAAGTACATGTACTGTGTAAAAATATGTTGTAGCAGATCTATTCATTGATTAATCATGCCATATCATGAAAATATTTCAAGGAGTCCATATAATACAGGTTATCTTTAAATACAGCATACATTTTCCATTTCAGAAGATCATTTACTATAGCTCACATCTTCACTTCCCACAGTGCTTTCACTATACAAAGTAATTCAGAATTATAACAGTCTTTTTGAAATAAAGTCGTACATATGATGTATTGATTATTTGGAAGAAACATGAGTCTGATTACATGAACAGTTAAAAATGATTGAAAGAGATATGTGTATGATCATATAAGCAGTTAGAAATGACTGGCAACATTTATCTTGATGATACATTTAAAGAAAAAAAAATTGGGATGCTGGGAAACCATGTCACCAGGTGTAAAAAGACAGTTTGCAATAAGATAGCTGTCGTAATACTGTCATAAATAATTAGTCAGGCAATGTCCTCTTGTATGATAACAGTTGCATCATAGGATTAGGGACTTCAGAGGTACTGGCAGTGCCTTCAAATTCTCTACCAATACCTTTTCCATTGCTCCACCTTACAGAATATTTGGTATTCAATTTGTGGATATCATCGAAATAGTACTCAAATCTCTAACCTACAAATACTGATTTGAAAAATCTGGAAAAGCATATTTCTAATATTGGAGTTATACCTTGATATGATAGTGAAGAGTATACCTTGTAATGTTGGAGTGCTACCTTAATGTGACAGTGAAGGGTATACCTTTCTAATATTGGAGTGCTACCTTGATGTAACAGTGAAGGGTATACCTTTCTGATATTGGAGTGCTATCTTGATGTGAATGGTATACTTTTCTAATATTGGAGTGCTACCTTGATGTGACAGTGAAGGGTATACCTTTCTAATATTGAAGTGCTACCTTGATGTAACAGTAAAGGGTATAATTTGCAAATAATGGAGTGCTGCCTTGATATGATAGTGAAGGTATACCTTTCTAATATTGGAGCGCTACCTTGATGTGACAGTCAAGGATATACTTTTTGTAATATTGGAGTGCTACCTTCATGTGACAATGAAGGGTATACTTTTATAATATTAGAGCAATTACATTGATTTGACAGTCAAGACCTTTCTAATACTGGAGTGCTACCTTTATGTGACAGTGAAGTGTATACCTTTCTAATATTGGAGTGACACCTAGATTTGATATTGAAGACCTTTCTAATATTGGAGTGATACCTTTATGTGACAGAGTGAAGTGTATACCTTTCTAATATTGGAGTGACACCTAGATTTGACAGTGAAGACCTTTCTAATATTGGAGTGATACCTTGATTTGACAGTCAAGACCTTTCTAATATTGGAGTGATACCTTAATTTGACAGACAAGACCTTTCTAATATTGGAGTGATACCTTGACTTGACAGTCAAGACCTTTCTAATATTGGAGTGATACCTTGATTTGATACTGAAGGGTATAACTTTTAAGGTGAAGTCCAGGTGGGAGTGCTTTTAAACATACTCTCTCTAGCAAACCTTGCATTTTACAAGAGAACAGTAATGGCAGTCCTAATTGATTCAGGATCCAGGGGTTTCTATCTGCTGGACTTATTAGTAACCTCTATTTCTGCTGAAAAACTTCCCATTCTGTCTTCTTTTCTGTTTAGCAAGATGTAGCAACAAATAAGTACAAAGAAAAGTGTACAATTGTTCTAAAACAGAGTATCCATACTCATTTTACAACTCTCACAAATTTCATGGATTGGTAAGTAATTCAAAGTTTTTGATCTCTGTTGATCTCACGGACTATTAGGTAATGCAGAGATCATGATGTGCCATTTTTCATCTTAAGCTGTCAGCATGCATGTTATTCTGATTTTGGAGGCCAAAGAACAAGCACATCAGTATCACTAACATCTGAAGAGCATGCTTAGGAATACATCCATCTTCAGGATTGATGCCTTTACAATGTATATTGCTGTTACATCAGACATTCTGAAATGTGAGCTCTTGGCTTCAGTACCTTCCTGCTTCCTCAGTCACTCCAGATCCTTGTAATGGTGAATATCTGCCAACTTTCCAGACAGTGTTGGCAATTTTTTCCTCAAAAATTGTGTGTTGTGGTCTCAGGGTGGGGTGGGGTGGGGTGGGGCAGGAATCAATGCACATAACCCAACTAAGTTACATGATGCAATTGATAAAAGGTCATCATTGCTCAAACAATATCATTCAATTGAAAATAAGTTATCTACTCATGTAGACCTATAGAAAATGATGGAAATTCAAATTTGAATAAAAGAAAATAAAATATATGAGAGATATCAGAAACATTGTGAATATTTTATTATACATGTAACTGTTTTCTTTCTTTAAACCTTTCAAGAAATTTAATGACAATCAATAAAAATATCGTTCTATAAACTGATCTGCAGGTGCTTGTGCAGCATGTTGGACACCTGCAAATAAATGCATGTAATATAGGTAAATGACAGTGTGATAAAAATGTCAGATGGAGGAGAACAAATTTGCTACTGAGCAAAGAGCATACTGTAAAATCCAGCCACTCTTAGGTAATGACCAATTGATTTCAAGGTAATGAATGACCAGTTGATATCAAGGTAATGAATAACCAATTGATATCTGATAAAGCTTACACTCTGATGTAAGTCTCTGTCATGTTGTACATTTTTCAAGTGGTTTCATAATTTTAAAGAGGGACTCAAATCTATTGAAGATGACCCACATTAAGGAAGACCATTGTCTGCAAGCAATAAACAGGAAGTGGCTGCTGTAAAGAGAACAATTGATAAAAATGCTCGATACACAGTGGAAGATATTCTGTTATCATGGGCATTAATTCATTGGCTGTTTTTAACATATTGAAAATTCATTTGTTGTTCAGAAATGTTTGTACATAATGGGCTCCACATTCATGGATGACTGATAGAAAACAGACTGATTTAAATTGCCAAACAGCAACTTAAGTTGCCAAATTGGAAAAGAGTAACTAGAGATGTTTCAGTGAGATTGTCATAGGTGATGAATCATGGATTTACTTTTATGAACCTGACATGAGAGAAAATAGTTATGTTTGGATTGAGGAAAATGAGCAGAGACCACAAATCATTATATGTCTAACTGTCACGAAAGTTTTACATGCATTATCTTTTTGATGCAAAAGGACCAGCTGCATAGGTACATCTGACTGGATCTGCTTATGTTAAGGGACATTATATCTGAAAAGTGTCGACAAAAGTTGTAGAATGCTATCAAACCACTAGTCTACATACTGGTACCCAAGGTATCCATTTATTCTATAGTGATGCATCACTGCTTAAAAAGGTCATCGTGACCGACATCCTGGAGTAACATAACATCCAAACTTTACCACAACCCCCATACTGCATACAGCCATGATTTAGCTACAGTTGACTTTGCTACAACCTCCATACTGCATACAGCCCTGATTTAGCTCCAGTTGACTTTGCCATAACCTCCATACTGCATACAGTCCTGATTTAGCTCCATTTGACTTTGCCACAACCTCTATATTGCATACAGCCCTGATTTAGCTCCAGTTGACTTTGCCACAACCTCCATACTGCATGCAGCCCTGATTTAGCTCCAGTTGACTTTGTCACAACCTCCATACCGCATACAGCCCTGATTTAGCTCCAGTTGACTTTGCCACAACCTCCATACTGCATACAGCCCTGATTTAGCTCCAAATGAGTTTGGTTGAATCTCATTATCAAAGATTTACCAGGGGGCAAACAGTTCGCAAGTTGCAATGCAGTTGGAAGTGATGTTTTCCAGTGTTGGAGCACATACCTAAAAATGGAATACAAAATGGTATTTTATAATTAGATAATTTGACTAGTATGTAAAGGTGGGTGGGGAATAATTTGAAGGGATGCAGTTTCTGTCCTTAAATCCATTGGACAAAGGAAATACATTTTTGACAAAAATGGAGAATTAATACGGCATATGACTAACATTTGATTCCTTGTAATAAAATCTTTAATTGCATTTGGTCTTACTGTGTGTTCTGATACCTTTGCATTATATTTCTAAGGTAATGTCCAAGAAGAGTCAAATGCTTGATTTTCTTGAAGTGTAATCAAGACACCCACATGCTTGTTTTTATACATGCCATTACATGATGCCATAACAACACATCACCTTCACTAACAAGTGATGTGTGTATGATGTCATTATTGGGTATAAAAATAAAATGCTTCTAGATGGTTTGTTAAATGTTTATTAATTGCATACATGTGCATGCATAAGAACATACATGCATTTCTTGTTACTCAGTAACTCAATAGAGATTGCATGGTGAATTTTCTAAAGCAGATGGTGCATTAAGACCTGAATGGTATATTGTCTACAATAATTATTACTCAGATATTATCCCCTTTTTATAGAGTTTGAATACAGTTACGATGGACACAATTAGGTATATTAAACCCACAGGGAATAAATTTATACATTGCAAGTGTATAGTTTCATGCATAGCAATAGTTATTAATAACCATATGTAGTTTATCAGTGTGTAATATTCTGTTTATTAGTGTGCAATAAAATATTAAATAAGTTCATCTAAGGTTAATTGACAAGAAAAATCCACTGTTTCAGAGAGTAGCATAAAATAAAATTTATTATTTTGTACATGTGTTATCAGATTCAACTTTTTAGCTTAGCAAACAGACATGAGAATGATATTGTCATGTGTTTGATTGATGCTCAAATTAACATTACACTAAAATTCTGTTAAAAATATGTTTTGTCATTTTAGCATGGTGAATATTTAAAACAAAAATTATAAGTGATATAATGCAGATATCTCTGGATATAAATTATGTTATGGCTTGTTTTAGATATCTCTGAATGTAGATTATGTAATGGCTTGTTTCAGATGATGCTCTACCGTCGGTTGACAATGGTCAAAAGAATATCAAGGAAAGGTGCTACTCATCACCCAGGAGCAAGTTTTGTAAATCGGCCAGAATTGTGGCATCAAAGGTTGTGATTAGAATTGTTTGTTATAAGGAAGATTATAGACTGTCATCCTTCTTACCGTGGAGGGATGGACATCTTTGCCATGTATATTTTATAAAATGAAAGAAAGCAATTACCTCATCATACTCTTATACTCCTGCCTATACAGAGATGTGGATACATTATATATAAAAATACAAAAAAACTAGGATACAAAATAAGACCCAAGATGTAATACAGAAGTTCATTTCTAGAACAATCTAAGTTATAATTAGACAAGGTCAGTTACTAAAATTACAATAAAGAACATAGTAAACATAATGTCCTTGACTCAGACTAACATTATGATCCTAATATTTATCCCACACTCATAGAGAAATATTAAGTATGTATTATTTATTTACCAAATAAAAATAACATCATTGAACTTGATTTTGGACAAAGTCCAGTCCAGAATAAAATTATCATAGCATATAATGAATTAACAAAAACCGAATAAACAGTGCAGATTAAATATACATAACATTAGCTGTTTAGTTTTCATTCCATTTGTTCTGGGCATTTTTTTCCAAAAGGGTATCCTCCTATTTACAAATTTCAAGATTGCTTATTACACAATGACTTCTTTACAGACCAAAGATGGAAAGAAGAATGATTTCTTATAGTTTTGTTTAAATATACGGAACTTGAAATTTAATAATACAGTATCATGCTTTTACTTACAGCAGCTGATGAATGTGTTATTGTAGGCATCAGGATTCAAATCTGACATTGATTTACTTTCTGTTTCAGGCAATGTCCTCTTTGTTTATCCCCAAGATGATTGGAACAATATTTGTTTGCCTCCTTGTCTACATGATTTCCATCACATCCATGAAATTTATCAACAGGCAAACTTTTAGCTATCTTGGCTACTACAACAATATGGTACTTGTTTTTATATAAATTAGTTTTATAAGTCTTCTCTCAGCAGAACCCAATAGTAACCACATTTTAGTGTTCATCTGTCCATCAGTAACTTAGTTCCTGTATCATAATTTTTGGTGGAATAATTGGATTTTAACCAAAGGACTATTTGGAATAATAGATGTTTT
Source organism: Megalonaias nervosa (assembly GCA_016617855.1). Taxonomy (NCBI): domain Eukaryota; kingdom Metazoa; phylum Mollusca; class Bivalvia; order Unionida; family Unionidae; genus Megalonaias; species Megalonaias nervosa. Next base: position 50,572 of record JAECUM010003352.1, on the reverse strand, counting down.
CTTGCCAATTTAGATGGGCATAGTGCTTTACTAGATTGTTTTCTGCCCATTTAGAACTTTACTGGATTTTTTTCTGCCCATTTATATGGGCATAGGACTTTACAGTGTTATTTTCTGCCCATTTTAGATGGGCATAGGACTTTACTGGATTGTTTTCTGCCCATTTATGTGGGCATAGGACTTTACTGAATAGGTGATGTTTTTTGCCCACTATTAAATTTTCTTCATACATCACTCCTGCAATAACTTGCACCCAGATAACTCATGAACCCACTGTGAACAAGTCATCGAGGGAGAGGTATATGATTTATGAGGTGGTGTTATTTAATTTCTGCCCAATGTTTTGTGTTAATGTGTCAGTTTCCATGGAAAAAATTGTATTGAAAGAAAGATCAAACTAGCATGAGCATTAATTTTCTTTTCCACAAAAAAGGCTACCCATATTTCTTAAAGCATAGTAAGATCTTTTGAGAAAAAAATTGATACAAACTGTCACCCAACACCTTGGAGTCGGTAATGATTATCCCCAACTGACAAGTCAACCTATTAATGGTTAAAGGTTATTGCAAAATGAAAACTGTCATTAAGTTAGCATTTAAAATAAACATGAATTTTCTTAATAGAAGAAGACATTATTTTAGTGAGAGTCAAAAGTATTCCTATCATGGGAGTCAGAAGCATTTTCCTGCAAGGCTGGCATTGGCTTACATTCTGAGGTACAAACCCTATTGAGTCTCACTCTGTATGCATTATATCTCAACTTGGAAGATATTCTGATGCAATGTGTCTTTATGACAAAGAAATGCAAAATGAAGTCTGAAAGGTGATTGAAACTTTGATATAATTTTGGTATTTCTGCCTTTTTCAGGAATGAAATCTTGCTTTTCAGCATTCCTGATCCTTCACTTTCCAAACTGTTTGCAACTTGTTTTTCTTTGGAATGACACCCTTTTTGTTCAGAAATTTTGGCCAAAAAAATAGTATTATAGTGAAAATTCAGGACATGCAATAATATGCAGTCAGATGAGTTCAGTTTATTTATTACATCTGAATTATCTGAGTGCCATTGGTCTGCAGGTTTGAGAAATTGAACTTGAATATCTCTTTTTTTTTTCCAAGACTGAGTGTTTGCCATACTCTTATAGAGGGTGCTACATTCGGCACATGTAAATGGCATTTCCTAGCCATTTGTCACATATAAATGGCATTTCATATTGTCAAGCTTTTTTTTAAACACGTCCAAGTCGTCATATGTACTGTGGGGTGGTGTTGGGTGGAAAACTCACTCCATTTAGCCCAGTTGAAATTACATACCATTATGTGCTTACCAAAGATGGTAAAGATATAAACTGCCACTTCTGGGGAGCAATTCTCAACAATGGCTAGTGTACCAAGTTCAAGCAGGACAGAAAAAGAGGAATTACTGCTCTGTTTGTTCTGATTTCCATGACAGTAGTCTCTGACATGAAATCTGTAAAATAAACAACTTCAGAAAGATGGTGTGTTTTGCTGGTGAATATTGAAAGGAAATTTCTTTACTGTAGAAAGTCCACAATGGTAAGAAATATTAAGGAATAGATAAAAATACTTTTAAGGACTGAAAATTCAATAAACAGAACATTTTATGAGTGCAAAACAGCAGGACTGCTCATTGAATTTGACAGTGTACACTCACCCAAACAAACAGTCATATTTGGTAATTTAATTAAGACTAAATCTAAAGGACACTTATTGCTTTACTGTATAGTTACTGAAGTATAGAGATTTAATGTTTTTTATGTTACTTTTTATTCATAATATTAACTGTATTTATCTGAGAGGCCCATGACTTATTTTTGACTTCATAGAAAATAATGACACTTGAAGCATGCAAAATGTGGAAGTCTTTCATGTCTGCCTGGTAATTCCTAACAAAACAGCTCCATTGAAATATCATTCTTTTTCAGATAATGAGCAAATTCATGTCCTTTATTGCACAAAAAGAAGTCAACTATTAGACACTTTGTCTCTGAATATAAAAAAAAACTATTTGTTGTTGTTGACCTAGCTCTGATAAGCTTTTAGCACTCAGACATCACTTGGTAATTGAAATAATATTTAGGTAATTGACTGATTTGTCTACCTTAATGTCTTTTTAATTAGATAAATACATTAGGATTCAGTTACTCTGCATAATTAAGGAGGTTTTTGTTAGTAGTTACATTGTCAAAAAAAAGTTTTGATCCTGTGTCCTAGTGACCAGGAATGTTAAGACCATTGAACAAACATCCATTTCAATACTTAAGTACATGTGATACTTTACAGCTTTTATACAAATAAAAATATACAAATTGTTACAGAATTTTTTCTGTTTATATCATGATGGTGTGACAAGTGCTTTGTATGTACACCAGTATAAACTTTATACTGGATTTAAGAGTTAAGAGTTACTATCATCCCCAGAAGTGGCTGATTGGATGTGGTTTGCAAGAACAATAACTCTGCAGCTACTCTTTAAGGGAGGTAAATCATATTATTGAACCATGCTATAGTTGGTACAGTAAAGCCAGGTAAGAGTGATGATCACCTTTCATTTACTCAGTTATCGCCAAAATCTATTGGTGTATAGTTCGAGTTTACTGTTTAAATTAACTTCTGTGCACTACTACCTGCTGAATGTGCCAAGATTTATCGAATTAATATGATTTTAAGCACTGTCAGGAACAACTGTATTGTGAAACCTGATATGAACACTATACTATTCAGACCTTTATTTAAAACTTTGTAACAATGATCTCCGAGTAAAATCATAAGTTAGGTTGAAGACTGTTCTGAAAAAAGACCATCTGGGCTTTCCTAAATAAAAATGGTACTGATATGATATCCAATATGGCCATCTCAGTATCTATTTTGAAAATCTTTTTATTGCTACTCTACCTGAGTGGATTATTGTCTTATCAATATGCATGGGGTTTTCATTAAATGACTTCTTATAGTTGGTCCTGAATGAAAATGGTGCCAAACTGACATCCAGTATCACCATCATGTTGAAAATCTTGTTATTACTAATCCTGAATGGATGGTTGTATCAAAATGGTGTTTTCATGAAAAGATTTCTTACAAGGTCTTGTTGATCCTAAATAAATACAGTTCTGAACTGACATTCAATATGACCATCATGGAAGCCATCTTAAAAATCTTGTTATCACAACTCTACTTGAACAGGACGTCATATTGATGTGGGATTTTGACCAGAAGACTTGTCATGATGTCCAGTTGGTCTTTAATTAAAATGGTGTTGATCTGACATCAAGTATGGCTGCCACATCAACATCTTGAAAATCTTGTTATTGCTACTTCTTGTGAATGAAAGTCATATCTTGAAAATATGTGTAAAACTTTATAATGAATGGCTAAATATTATATTTGCAATATATAAAAGTGTCATGGGGATGTACTACAAAATGTTCTTAAATGTCACTGATACATAACAACATCCAGCCAAGTTGAGCCAAATTATTTTACTATGATTTCTAGTCATTTTAAAAATGTTAAAGTCCAGGTTGGATGGGTGTCAGATAGATTTTGTAGTAATGTCTTAAAAGATAGAGGATAAGAAGAACCAGTAACTTTTCTGTAAATTATTCCTCAATTTATGATATAGAAATTTATAAGGTCTTTAGCTAGACAGGTACTTTCACTTTTTATTCTTTGATTTTAAATCATGTTTCTGCTCTGAATTTCACCTTTAAAGCCCCAAAATCATTTGCTCACAAGTAGGGTGTATGGACAGCAAAGTTCTCCCTTGTCGTACCTCATTTGCAAGTGGAATGCATAAAAGCATGATGGAGGATGAAACTTTTTTCTGGTTGCAGGATGACTTGTTGAAAGTAAATGAATTGGCAATCAATGTTCGCCTCCAAGCTCATGCTGAGCACATCAACCAGCTGGAGTTTCCTATCTACAGTAGCCTGATGACAGCTCATGTCCAGCGTAACCAGTACCTGCAGAATTTGATAAAAACGCAATGGCAAGACACAGAGGACTTCCATACCTATACCTACTGTCACTACTTGAAGCAAATCAATGTGACAGCTAGATGTGGGAACACACCTGATGAAAATGGATTGCTTGAAGTCAGCGTGGAGGAATGTCAATTTGAGCCCATTCAGATACAGAGGTATCAGAGGTAAGGATGTGTTTCAAATCTTCCTTGCAAAAGCTCAGTCACAAATGTAATTAATTTTCTGTTTGGGGGTTGTAATGAATTAAGTAAATTTGAAACAGTATTCCACAGCAACTTTCTTTCTTAAACAGTAAGAATTTTACATAATAATATGTGTTTTTACAGATTTGTATTAGATTTAAATATGGATATTTTTGGACTTTTTTAGTTAAGTAAAGAGATTACATCTTTATTGGACTGTCTTTTTTACCTTCATAAAATAAATGTTAACTATTTAAATAAAATGGTGTACCCAGTACACTCATTATAATGAGAACCCTGTGTTCAGTATGATAAGCCTGGTCAAACTCCACAGTACATAAAAACAATCAGAATTCTTTTGGCCTGATTCAATAAATACAGTACATAAGGGTGTTACAACACTTACCAAATTTACCTGTACAATATAATACAGTACATAAGGGTGTTACAACACTTACCAAATTTACCAGTACAATATAATACAGTACATAAGGGTGTTAAAACACTTATTTACCAGTACAGTATAATAAAATATATTAGGTATTACAGCACTTCCCAAATTTACCAGAGTACATAAAAGTGTTACAACACTTACCAAAATTACCAGTACACTATAATACAGTACATTAGGGTGTTATAACACCTACCAAAATTACCAGTACAGTATAATACAGTACATAATAGTGTTACAACACTTACCAAATTTACCAGTACAGTATAATACAGTACATAATAGTGTTACAACACTTACCAAATTTACCAGTACAGTATAATACTGTACATTAAGGTGTTACAACACTTACCAAATTTACCAGTACAATATAATACTGTTCATTAAGGTATTACAACACTTAACAAATTTGCCAGTATGTTATAATAATGTACATTAAGATGCTGTAAACAAGTACAAAAATTACTATAATTATAGTGTAAAACTGTACATTAAGATATCACAATACTTACCAAAATACCAGTACAGTATAACATGATTGATCTAATGGATTGTTTAGGACCCCACTTGACAAAATCTGTGGAAGTCATCTAGTAGATTAGTAATAAAGTTGTCCATACATCAGTCCAAACAGTGTTATCTCTCATGACACCTTGTGACACCAATCATTTTGTGGGCCACAGGATACGGTAATTTGGATACATTTCACTGCAGGTACAAGCAACAAGTGCAAAGTGTAATCTGGATACATTTCACTGCAGGTACAAGCAACAAGTGCAAAGTGTAATCTGGATACATTTCACTGCAGGTACAAGCAACAAGCATTACAGCGGTTTTTTTCATTGTTGTCAAGGAAGTAAGGGGAAATAACTTCAGCAATATGCTAATGGCATCTGGTCAGATTTCATTGTCAGAGGTTAATTTCCATGTCTGAAATGTAAAGCAGTTTCTATTTATTTGTTCTAGTTCACAAGGTACTCTTTTTTTTTTTTGTTGTTGTTGCAGGTACAATGTTTGGTAGGTACACACAATCAAGTATTGCATGGCATGATGGGAAATCTTATATTTTCACATTTGAAAATATAAGGATATATTTTTCATATGTGAAAATATAGGAATGAAAAAAATATGAAAAATTACTTGGCAATAAGTCTGTATATTTAACATCTGAGTATATAATAAAAGCTTGCATTACTGGGCATTGGAGTAGATGAGACTTCATACAGGTATCTGAAAGACTGTTTTGTATTAATAGCAGTTTGGAATGAAACTAAGTAGCAACTTTATTCAAGAATTTGAGAGTCTATGCTTGTCAAATAAATTCAGTGAATGCCTTCTTCTGCCTCCAGAGTCATCACCTCCTCAACCAGGACAAGAGAGGCACAGATGGATAGTTTCCTTCGAAACATCCAGCAGCTAATATCAGACACCTGCCATGTCATCCTGGTGTATCTGGCCATAATCATCATTAAAGACCTTCTTGGTACCGTGCTTTGGATTTACATCAAGAGGTATATTAGAATGGTTTATGATTACCAGGCTCTACATTGGCATATATATATACTACTGTATCCCGTTTGTTAGTTTTCAAATATAGTGTTCCATTAAATTCTGAACAAATTTTCATTTCTCAAAAATTTCCAAGCAGATTTTTGTTTAGTAAGTCAGCAACATGTTTGCCAGAACTTTACTATAATCAAAGGTTTTGTGTTTGTTTTTAGGTCTTTTTTTTTATACCACTGCTGTATTTTATGAAGGTGCTGCATATATTCCATCACATCCCTTCATATGTGTCATATCACACATCATGTCACTCTGTCACTAATTGTGTTTCCTACTTCATAACTTTTGAAGGACATACAGGTTGAAATTAAATCTGGAATAATTTAATATCAAGTAGAGCTAAATCAACTATTTCCATCAAAATTTGACTGAGTTACAGCCCTTATTTGATTTTCACCTGGGTTCTCCACTGATCTCAACCCGTCAAGTTAATAATCCCGTTAATATCGGGCACAAGTTTCAGTCCAGGGTAACATGTGGACCATCTTATTTCAGTGATATGCAACTTTTAATGTGTATCTCGCAGAAATTTTACAAGAAATAGTCTGCAAAAACGATCAATTTTCACACACAGTTTTGGTTAGTCATGGTGGTAGTCACATGTTTATTCCGTATTCATTTTACTTTGTCTTAAAACTGCCTAAACGAATTTGACCAAATTTGATATAAATCAACCTGGCCTAAGGCCTTGAAACAGTTGTTTTCATCACATAGGCAATTTAACATTAAACAAAATTGAACAACAGAAAAACAATACTACCCAGATATCTTGGACAACTACTCTTTCATATGATTATTAGGTAGATGTCAGCCAGCTGAGCAATGTCATGCCGACTTGGGCCTCATGTTATCTGTTTCTGTTACTATATGATTGTCACACAGCCCTCATCTGACTTTGAATTACTCTTGCATTATGAATTCTGTTTCTGCTTAAATACTTTGAATAACTTCACAGATTCATTGAAACCAAATAACTTTTGCTCATCTGGTAGAAGACTGTGCTTTTTGGTGCTACATTTGTTGAACATCATGCAGTGTGCATTTTGCATTGGTCAGCAATTGTTGAAGCTCTTTGTGCTTTATTTGGGCCTTGCCTTGTTCAATGAAGTTAGCAGATCCCTATAGTAATCACATAATCAATCAGTCAGTCCATCAACAGTTTGGTTTCTGCAGCTGGAAACTGCTGGGTTTTAGCCAAATCTTGGTCTGTACCTTTATAATGATAAGATGTGAAATGGGGTCAATTTTTTACTTTCATTGTCATCATTTAGTGGAGTTATGAGCCATGATTGCCTGTTCCCCTAACTTGTGTTTCTGTAGCCTAACTTTCCCAGGGATTATTGGACTTTAACCAGATTGGTCATGTAGCTGTATTTTTTAAGGGACCTAGAATGAGTTTTACTACATTTTATGATGTTTTCGGGAGCCACTGAATACCAGTCCTCCTAATTTATGTTTCAACTGCATAACTTTATCAGGATTTATTGGATTTTGACTAAGTTTGGTATGGCATTATAATTTATTTGTGAGACCTTGAATATATTTGATTGCCAGCATTCCATGGCATCATTTACAGAAGTTATGTTCACTGGTTGCCTGTCTTCCTAACTTTGGTTTTCACAGTATAAATTTACTAAGGTTTGATGGATTTCAACAAAACTTGGTATTTTGCTGTTAACTGATGAGAGCTTATAGAGTTTGATGAATGAGTATGAGTTAACAGCATCCCATACCAACATTTACAGGAGTTATTTCCCCAAATTTCATGTCCTACTGACTTTAGTTTCCATTGCAAAACTTGACCAAGGCTTTTTTAATTTTGAAATATACCGTATTTTATGTAATTTTTCGTACATGAAAAAATAATTATTAATTTCAGTGTACGAAAAATTATATGTGAAATAAATAATTATCATTTGGTGGTACTGACCGTGTATGAAAAACAAAGGGATCGTACCAAAACAAGTTCTACGTTACACACGCTACTCGACAACCTAATGGTACAAATGTACAAAGTAAACGTATATTTTCTGTTTCATTCTGCTCTCAATTCAAGAATCTAATTACAATAAGTCAAAAGTACTGTTGTTATTAGTGAACGAGAGAGAGAGAGAGAGAGAGAGAGAGAGAGAGAGAGAGAGAGAGGATTATGTCTCAGTGTGCAAGCTCGTCTGCATTTAGAACACGTGTAGCTGTTATGTTGTGTAATATTGGCAAAATGATCAAGATGGTTTGAAGATGTATAAGTTATGGGTATTATTTATTGGTAAATTGTACGCAACGATACGACCCCACATCGTCAAGAAATTAAGTGCAAGTTGTATTTTTACTGCAACAATAATCTCATTATCAAATTGCAATAAAAAATAAAGAACTTGAAATCAACATTTAAGTTAATGCGTGTGAGTGTGCATACGTGTGTGTGTGTGTGTGCACGCACGCCAGAGAGATCAATCAAACAAAATTTTTTCAGTGTACAAGACCGTATTTATTCGGTGTAGTTTTTATTTGTAGCTTTTGCAAAGAGAAAAAAAAGACTATTTTCAGTTACCTGATGAGTGGGAAAATCTTCATGTATTACGACCCTACTATATTCCATTACGAATAAACACCGTTAAATCAACAGTTCATCCTTGTTTTAATTACGATGTACATTGTCACAACAACCACATCTCTATAGTGTTATTTACATGGTAATTAAACATGCTTAGCGCTTTGGTTATTCCAGTTGAAACCAGATTGAGGGCAAGAATCGACTGAAGAGGTAAAATCAGCAAGGCTGCCAGCAGGGAAATGAGGCTCGCTTTAGGGAAATGAAAGTCTGTCAATGTGCTATTGAAGCCATTGTCCATATAGCAGATGTTATAAGGACAAGCGATCATATGCATTACTTGTTATTCGAACTCGCCAATAAAGATAATGGTGGGGTATATCATAGAATAGATTTGGAATAAAATGTTAATTATATCCAAGTCAAAACAGAACAAGCACTTAAAAGATAGTATATGTATATATATGAATCGATTTAACGGAGTCCGTGACTTACAAATTTACAATGGAAAATGACAGGGTTTTTATATTTTATGTTTGTATGACTAATGAAACAACAAGACTAGTTGACCAATGGTCTGTGGCCTTTACTTTAGCATGTACTGAGATGTAATTTTTGTTGGATAAGACAACATCAAAGGGCTTCCAAACTCGTTTTAAAATGCACGTGGTGTTTTGTTACGGTGACAGACTTAATAAGGAGAACTAATTAACGATACTATTTAAAGGTACGGTCTGTGAAGTCCTTTGTTCATTTGTTAATAAACACCAGCAGATATTGTAATGATAATAAGAGTTTATGCACATGTGCGCCCGCAGGATCTTTTGCGAAAAGGGGTGGGGGGTCAGTCAGTCACGGCCGGGAGAGTTAGTAGAGTAAGCAGTCTGAAACTAAAGCTAATATTTACTAAGCATTTTGAACAGAATCTTGTGATATATTTTCAGCTTCATTTGCATGATTAAACTTGTCAGAATATATATTGCAGTATGATTTCCAGTGGGTCACTTGACCCCCCCTTGACCTATGCTGCGGGCACAATGCTTATGCATCAATCATAACATTTTCTCACCAACAGTTAATCATTAATTTTTGTAAAAACAAAATGGGAATACGGTATTTTCGATCTTTTTTGCAAACGTAAATCTTCTTAGTGGAAATTTTATGTCTGATAATTTAATGAATTTTTCAAATAATATAAAGTGATGTGTATGAAAAATTATGATACATTTAAATAATTATTATTTTGATAACTGGATTGTGTACAAAAAATTAAAGAGTATGAAAAAATACATGAAATACGGTATGTAATAATATACTTTATTGATGACACCTTGAAGAAGTTCAGTTTCAAGGATTCCATGACATTAGTTATACAGGATTTACCTACGCTGATTGCCCATACTCCTGACTTTTATTTTGGCAGCATTGCTTTGCCAAAGGTAGTTGGATTTCAACCAAATTTGGCATGTACTTGTACACTGATGATACTTTGAGTTTAATTTCCAGCATTCCACAGTGTCATTTAGAGTTAAGGCCCAACCTTTCTCTTTTTAAAGCCCCACCAGGCGATTTCTAGTGAATAGGCCTGTTGTGATGCTAATAGATCTAGTTTATAGACAAGTTATGACAAACTTGCTTCATAGCTTTCTGTCAGCAATCTCATGAATGAATTATTATCATATGTTTGAGGTGATATGGATTTAGATTGGTTGGCCTTGTGGATTCACTAGAGGCTCTATTTATCAGCTGATTTTGATTAAACTGAAATTGTAGCATGGCATGAACATGACATCATAAAAGTCTGGTAACAAGTAAAATCTATTACATTATTATCAGTGAGGTAATATTGACCATGATTTGATCCTTGAAATTTGTCATGGTGATGATCCACCATATTCTGTATAACTGCATGAAATTAAAACAAATTCTCAAAAATTGCTTCATCAGTGATAATTTTAACTAAAGTTGACATCAAAAGCATTTTTTTATTCTATTATTTTACTATGTTCTGCCAGGTGAGTGATCCCAAGCCCAACTGGTCTTTTGCTATATACAGGTTTATATTAAGAAGAACAAGGTCAGGTCTGAATTTCATTTAATTTAAATCAAAATTTGAGCTATGACCCTTTTTTGACAGATGCATTTGTCATAGCAACACAAATTCCATTTGCACATAACTTTTCAAACACTTAAGAGATTGAAACCAAATTTAGGATAATTTTTTTGTATAATTGATTTGAACTAGGTCACACTGGATTTTCTTGAAGTTTTTTGTAAAATATTTCAGTAAAATTTGAGAGATTTATTGCCCTTTGATTTACAGATTTGAACTTGCCTCTTAAACCATGATGGCTTCAGATGCACCATACTGATTGAACAGCGATGAAATCTGAACACGTTTCTTTTGTTATATGGTCCTGTAAATATGCCATCTTTCAACAGTTGCTATTTTTTTATCTCAGCCTTCTATCGGGATCAAACCAAATTCAATAGAGATCATTCTGACAGGAAGGGTTTTCAAACTTCTACAAAAGATGCCAATCCATCATTAAATATGGCCACTATTACAACAAATAAAAAATATGTTTAAATGACTTTTCAAAAATGGCTTAGCAGAATTTGATCAAAATCTGAAAACAGCTTGGCATGAAGTTTTGTTCATTCTAAAGAAATGATGCTGATTTTTCATCAGATATGGCTGCCAATATTAAAAATAAAATCTTTAAATGACCTCTGCTAAAGAAACCCAGCTTAACAGAGTTTGGTCAGATTAAAGATTTGTCCAGTTATGAAGGCCTTTCACAAATGATGCTGATCTTGAAATATAGCCGGTTTTTTCTCAATTTAGAAAAATGTTTAAATTACTTCTTCTGAAAAACTGCCCCACAGAATTTGACCAAGTTTAATAGAAAACATTCTCATAAAATATCCTTTCAGTTTTTTTAAACAAATGACTCTAATCCATCATTAAATATGGCAGCTGTTACTAAAAATAAACTTAACAATAACATTATTTCTCACTAATTGGATCCATTTTTTACTGAAAACATCCTAGCCAAAGGACATTAAAAGGGTTTTTAATGTTCATGTATTCATTGATATGTATGTATGTATTGACAAAACCCTCCAGCACCCATATCCACTGTAAATGTGACAATAGTGGATTTATTTCATATGGTCACTTGACTTGCTGAACATTATTGGGCCACAAGCAGTCACTTGATGACTCAAAAGATTTCAATGAAGGGACTCAGAACAGATTCTCATCAGTTCAGTGTACATATACTGTTTTGTTTTGTTGTAAAAACATTTCAAATATGAAATATATCGCAATAATTTAATCACCAAGGGATCCAGATATACCAGTCCCAATTTTATTTGAGATCTTTGATCAGATGCATTGAGTACAATAGTATTCTGTAAAAAAATAATATGGTACTATGCACAGCAGTAGTCACTTTTTGTCTATTTTTATACACAAAACTACATCCAAGTTTTGTTCAGAGTTAGCAGAAAGAGTAAGTTTGACATCATCAGGATATAAGACCTGCCAACCTTATGATTTACTAAATTGATCTTTAAAATATGGATTCATGGAATAAAAGCACAAATTGCAGATGTTGATTGATTGTGGTAAAATCCGGATACTAGCTTGTCCGTTTTCAATTCTGATCCATGTTTCATGTTAGATTCAGTGGAGTTGGTCAAGGAACCAGATCAACTTTACAGGAGTACCTCAGATGCTTTAAACTACACATATTTTGTGATGCAAAGCATCTGTATAATCAAGCTGTTATTTTTTTTTCAAATAGTGTCCAACAAGTGACAGTTCAGGACAAAAGGGAAAATAAACCTCTTAAAAAGTTTTAATAGTACAGAAGAATAAATGGGAATATTCAGAATCTGGAGAAGAAAAAAAAAGGAAGGGTAACATTTAGTGGAAATCTTGATTTGATTATGTCACATTAAGGGAAAGTTGACTGCCTTCACCACAGTCCACGTGAAATTAATTTTTTTAAAAAGGGTTACGTCAAGTTGAGAGCGAGAAGCCAGTGAGCTCATTAGAATTTAGAACTGCAGTTTGTGAAACTGTGCTGGAGGTAATTAAGGTTTAATTTTAACTTTACAAACTTTTTAGCTGAACATAATTTTTACCGTCACTTCATCAGTATTGAAAGATGAATCACACTTCTGCATGTTTTCTTGGTTGACAATAGCAGTAAATGATATTTTGTTACACCACACTGAAAACTTGTCTAACTTACACAGAAATTTGGCTGCTGTACTTGGGTCTTGTTAGGTTGGCAGGTTTGAGATATGTCAAGGACATCAGGCTGAAATCATTCATATGCCATTTCAAACAAAATCTTTCCAGACTCGCAACAAAATACAAATGTATATATAATTAATGGAAATGAGATAGAACACTATCATGATGGTTCTTATTATTACTATTATCATGAACATCAAAACCACAATCTTTTCATTTATATAGCTTTCATTTTACTATGGTGTTCATATAAGAGTTGTCATGTGAAACATGATTTTGAGTAAATAAACAATTTCTTGAATGTTTGGTGATTATAGCTCTACCTATCATACACCAGTAAAGCTTATATGATGGCCTGTCTGTCTGTCTGTCCATGACCACAAGCTTCTCCTAAACTACAAGGATTGATATGAAAGTTTACACACACACACACACACACACATTCATCCCAAGGTCTAATTTGTCCTAAATGACACTAGCGCTGCTCAGATATCCAATGTGCGCCACCAGAGTGGCCATCTTGAAAATGTTGTTTCCACTACTCCTCCTGAATGGATGGTCATATCATCAGGGTTTTTATTTTTGCTAAAACACTTCTTATGATGACTATTAGGTCCTAGATGAAAATGGCTGCCAGTGACCATCTTGAACATTTTGTTACTGTTGCTCCACTTGAATAAATGGTCATATCAACATGGAGTTTCACAAAAAGGCTTGTTATGATGTCTAGATGGTCCTAAATGATTATGGTGCTGATCTGACATTTAATATTGCCACCACAACAGCCATCATTAAACTTTTGTAATTGTAACTCATCCTGAATAGAAAGTCATATCAACATGGGGCTTTGCCAAAAGGCTTCCAATGGCATCTGGTTGGTCTTAAATTTAAATATGCCAGTGTGGCATAAAATTGGCCACCACAGTGGCCATCTTGGAAATTTTATTGCTACTCCTCCTAGATGAAAAATCATATCAACATGGGGTTTCACCAGAAAATTAGTTATGATATCCAGTTGGTCCTGAATGAAAATGATGCTGATTTGACTTCAGATATAATGGCTGCCATGACTGTCATCTTGAAAATATTCTTGTTGCTCCTTCTAAATGGAATATTGAAATGGGGTTTTCATTCTTATTTTGTCAAGTTGGTCCTGAATGAAAATGATGCTAATATGACAGCCATCATGGCCACCATATCAGCCGCTTTGAAAATTCTGTTATTTCTACTCCACTAGAATTGATGGTTGTATCAGCATAGGGTTTTCACCAACAGACTTGTTGGTCCTTAATGAAAATAGCACCCTGCAGACATCCAGTATGTCTGCCACATGGAATATATTGAAAATCTCTTTGGTACACAATGATGTAATCTTTTAATTCTTTGTAAAACCGTCAGTAGCTTAGCGGTTAACAAGCTAGATGTATAAAATGAAGGGATACAAATTCAAATCCTACCATCAAATTGGGTCAGCTATCATGATGTGTTCTTGGGCAAGGCACTTTACTCCAACTGCTTCAGCACTAAATAGCCTACTTGTGTTATTATACCATAACACATCAAACCAAATCTTCTTTATTCTAAATAACCTACTTGTGTTATTATACTGTAACACATCAAACCAAATCTTCTTGATTCTAAATAACCTACTTGTGTTATTATACTGTAACACATCAAACCAAATCTTCTTGATTCTAAATAACCTACTTGTGTTATTATACTGTAACACATCAAACCAAATCTTCTTGATTCTAAATAACCTACTTGTGTTATTATACTGTAACACATCAAACCAAATCTTCCTGAAACAAGTAAAGAGCAGAGAGAATTTACACTCTGAATGAGCACAGCAGCTATTAGTCAACTAGAACAGAACAGAAATTGTACTGGGTTGCACACAAACTCCAGTTGCCATCTCACTGTGAATTATCATCTAACTGCATCTGGATTTTATGCATTTGGTTTGTTGGACTCATTTTCACAACATTATATATCATGTAATCTGGTCATTTTGTGTTCATTTTCATAAATTTTCACCACACACCTAAAGATTCCTGTGCCAACAGCTGAGAATTTGTTCAAAATTTTAAATGAATGTTTAGTCATAAAGGTTTCTATTTTGTACTCTTCAGGTCTGGTGTTATCAGTCTTCGCATTATCTATGAGACAGACAATGCCCCAGATTCCTACTCCTCCACAGAGAGCTCCACCAACAGGGCAGCACAGTAGAACATGTCTTCACAGCATTTTCAAAAAACCTAATTCTTTTGTTCTGAGATTTATTTATAACTATATTGCTATTTACACTACTGTGATCTGAGAGACAATTATATATCTTAATGCAGATCCTGAACACTTCTCTTCAAATGTCATGTCTATTTTATAGTGTTGATCATGTCTATCACATTGCATCATGTCATATTTTGCAAATTTCATTTCTAGTCAGTAATGGATACAAACAAGGCTTTACATTGAAAAGACCCAAGTCAAATTCGATTTAACCATTTATTGGAGGCATAGACCCAGATCAGATTTGAACCTGCTTAAAAATTTAATTTCTGCTCATAACTTTTAAAGAACTTGAAAGATTCAAACAAAATTTGGTAATATCTAGGTCAGGTTCATTTTTCACATTTATATTTTCTGCCTGAATTAAAACTTGACCCTTTACTTGCTGACTTGAAAACTTTTATTAAAACTCATATGTGGCTATCATTGCTTAAAACAGAAAAACATTTAAATGACTTCCAAAAGACCAATCAGCAGAATTTGACAGAAAACATCTTGGCATGAAAGCATTTTCATCCCCTTGAAATATGAAGGCCAAATTTACCATATAAAACTTTCAAAATACTTCTCAAAAACTACCCATTCAGATATGATTGCCATTACTAAAAGTAGAAAAATCTTCAAGCAAGACTTCTCAAAATACAAAAAAAAGCAAAATAACTCATTAAAAATTGACAGCATTCCGCTTTGAAGGCCATTTAGTTTTTATACAAATGATGCTGATCTGCCATTGAATAGGCCAACCATTACTGGAATGATGGTAAGTCTTGGGACACAAAGAAATAATTTAAGAAATATAGACACAAAAAATGTCAAAACAAAATTGACAAGATTGCCACAGGTCACAGCATTGCCTAGTTCCTGTTCAGTTACTAAGTCAGTAAACTACTTTGATTGTTTTGATGTCATTATTTTGCATGTGGATATTTTCTGATTTCTCAAACATGAAACAAAGGTAAATGAAGACTTAATAAGTCACAGGCCACTTAGAGATTACTAGGAGACCTGTACGATACGGATCATTGGAGAATTCCTCTATTGCATCACAATAAAGCATGTGCAGAACTCTGGTTGGCAAAACCACTATGGTAGCAAAAGAAATGAGACAAACTCTCATAATATGCAAATTTATTATTACCAAATGAAGTGCGTGCTTGCTATATGCAAAGGTTAAATGGCATTAAAGATTTTAAGGGACTGAATGATCCATATAAACTCAAATCAGGACAGATAATATCTACCCTATTTGTTTGTGTTTGGTTATTTCTGTGTATATTTCTTGTAGGGTGATATTTTCTGCAGACCTTTTGGCAGTTAGTTCCAAACAATCATTGGTTATTTTTTATTACATAAAATTCTGAAGTACTATCATCAAATAATTATAAGACTTATGAATATCATTCTGATGTATGGTTTATTTAGTAATAAATGCAACCTGAGCCTTCTTTACTATCTATTCTGTTGTATCAATATTTTTGAGCAAATCAGTCTTTCAGTTTACTTGCTGTCTTGATTTATGTAAGAAATATTTTTGCCAATAGAGATGTGCAGTATTGCCAGTATACCATAGCATATTTTCCAGTGGTACACGCCATGGTACAATTTCTTTTTACCAGTATACCACAGTATATTTTCCAATGGTACATGCCATGGTACAATTTCTTTTTACCGGTAGTTTATATCAGTAAGTAAAATATGGAAATTCCCAAGTAATCTTGTTACAGATTTAATGCTATTAACAGCATGTTTTCATTGTAGATGAAAATATAATTCAAAATATTATTCATTTTTTTACAAAACAGTTGTATTTATCGCAAATTGATTTTGAATATTAAAAATATAATTCATGATCCTTTAATCACATCTTAGCACGTGCCAGTGGGATGTTCTGACTGTACATTCAGATTAAAAAACAAAAATAGATGTCATTTGTTAGTTTTTTTATGGTATGTAAATGTATGAATTAGGACATCCATACCTTTACAGGACTGCACATTATCCTAAGATGTCCAAGACACAGTTGTTTTCTGTTTGAATTTTATGTGATTTGTCAAGTCCACTAAAATATTTTCACTTTATTGAGTCAGTGTATTTTGTGTCGCTCTCTTATAAATATCTTGCATCCAAGTCTCCCTGCCAATTACATAAGTAGTATAGCTAGAAAACTGTAAGCTTCAGTATCAACACTTTCTATTTATATCAACATGCTAATGTCAGCCTAATATCTTTTACAGGGTGTCAGTCATAGTGTACGGTTAGTCAACTCACTTTAGTTTTTAGACTACACCTTATACATACACCTAGCAAATGCATTTACAAGGTACTGAACCTTTACTTTTTGGGGATGGTGTGGGGAGGCTGCGATTTCCTTTTGAGTCAAGATGTATTATTTTCAATTATCTCAATATAGATTTTTTTTTCTTCAGACAATATAATGGATTTGATATGGTATTATTTTGTTATAAATAAGAGGAACATTATTTTCAGGCCTTGACAAGCTGAATTTTACATTAAGGTAGTGTCAGGCCCCTGTCTCAGAAAATTTATTTTGTTGGTCCCTAATATAATTGTGGTATAATGTGGTATGTATCACAGATGTTCAGAGATACAGCTGTATACTGCGGTACATGATCTTTCATGGTACCCAACTCAAATTGTTAACAAGTAAAATTTGCTTCATTCTGTGGTAAAAACCTAAAGCTAGTAATATGTAGCAGCCAGCTGTAAAAGATTGGTCAGGTTCATGTATGTAGAAATCATTACCCTATTTCAGAGTATTGCTATAAACAAGAGAATAGTTAATAACAGAGTCAGATGCATTTGAAAAGTTGTAGAACCAATGCTTGTATTGTCCACACATCTTCCATTGAATATGCCAAGATTAATATTTCTTTATATGTCTATCACTATTTTCCCCAGTAGTATTTTCTTAGGCAATTTATACTCAATGAAAATCTCGATGTAATCAGCACCAAAACCAAAGTGCTTGAGAAGGTACTTGTCATTTGCAATAATCATATATGTCTTGTGTTATGGCATTAAAGTGCTTATTTATTCTAAGTACAAATGATACTAATTTAGGAAGCAAACTTTTCATCATTAGTGGAACAACCTTGAATCAGATGGAGGTACATAGATGACTCTAAAATAAACATGTCAGTTTTAGAAACAGTTTTATCAAAGTATGTGATCAGAGCCAGATTGAAAGGTAATTACAAATGAGATATAATTATCTTTTTTGATAACATCAGTTTGTTGTCATAGATGTAGTAGGACTATGGTCTTTCTGCCGACAGGACCAGGTCCACCCACACTTGACCATACCAAGTGACACTAGGGCAATAATAGCTACAGCCTACAGTATTTGCACAACACAAATCACCCCAGCATCATTTATGTCCTTGCTTATTCCCAGAAATATTTGAGGCATATTTTGTTTTATTCATCATTTTACCAAACTCAGTTCTTCCAGATCAAATTTTAGCTCAACATTCATTGATGTTTTGTTTACTTTGATCCATGCACTCAAGAGTAACCCTTGTTCAGTGATATAAGCGATTCTACAAAGTAATGTAATCTATATAAAAAGACACACTTTTAATTATATCAGGCACATAACAATGATATATTCAAATAACTGTCATATTCATTAAAGAATAATCATAATATATGTTAAAATTCTGAATATAGATCTAGTGTAAGTTTAGTATTTTGGCTTAACACAAAATCATAGTTTTCCACATTCTGTTTTTGATTTTGGCAAGCAGGCTGTTTTGATATCTTCTTTAGTTTATAATTGGCAGATTTGTCTTGGGTTTTCCAATAACAGTCCAAGTTTGGATAAACAGGCAATTTTGTCCTGTGGCAATGCTGGTACCAGTTTGTTCTACAACACTAATCCACACAAGTAAACTGTTTTGAAATCTAATTTAAGTGGATTGAAAAGGAACAGCTGCCATTGTAATAACAATATTAAATTAATCATTTTGTAAATTCTTTATCATGTACCGAAGTTGTAGCAATCACTGGTGTAGTTCATCAGTATGTAATCGCTTTTAAATCCAAAATACCAGGCGGCACATTTACCATACTGATATAAGGTCCCTTGCATCAAAGCAATTGACTTCGTACAGTGTTGGATTTATTTTCAAAGTATTATTACTGAAACTTATCGTATTTTAGAGATATCATTGAAGTTTAGTGCAGTGGTGCCTATGATTCAAAACCAAGGGATGCACTTTATCTAGTACAAGTTAATACACACTGTAATGCCATGATGTAAACAAGGTCACTAAATGCAAGTGTTGAGCCAATCACAATTTTTGTTGTTGTCATGCTGGTAACACATTTTAATGACCTAGGTATAAACTAGGTATTTACATTTTCAAGGAATATATATATATATATATATATATATATATATATATATATATATATATATATATACACACACACACACACACACAATTATAAGTTGACTGTTTCGAGCTGAAAATTCCATTCATGCAGAGCAGGGTTTGTCTTGCAAGTGTTAAATACAAAATAATTTGATAAATCAAATGTTGGAAATTCTAGATGCTTGCAGTGCATAAAAGTACTGTCAGTTCAAATATTTTTGCGTTGTACTCTTACCATTTAGAAATACATATATGGTATGCACTATTTGTTTCATCAACTTGGTATTCATTACACAATACTTGTACATAAAGTTAATTGGATTTTAATAGTTTGACAACATTTCAAATAAATTAAATACTACACACCACAGAGTGAAGTGTTTGTCAATGTTGTTTACTGTGAGTGTTTACTAGCAAGTATATTGCATCCATTTTCATGCAAGTCCAAACAACCAATTTGGAATTATTATTTGTGCTTTGCTATATAAACACAGTGTTTGATGTAATAAAAGTTCTGATTTAATTTATTTTTTCTTTTCCCATATGTTAGATTTTATTTTTAAATGATATTTCCCACGTTTTCTACCAGTCTAGTACATGTGACCCAATAAGCCCTTGGCTTGTAAAGGGAGCTTGTTCTTGTTAATTTGGGTTTAACTCCATTTCTCAGCACATGACATATCATACATGGCAGCCAGTTTAATTGGTGGAAGAAGGGGCAAGTCTAAAAACTGCAGAATTATCTCTCCATATGGTTAGAAAAGTATGGATATATCCGATTTATGGTTAGGTGTTTGTTTATAGCACAAGGGACAGCAAGACTGAGACAGGCAATTGAATCAACTGAGTTCAGAATTAGGGATGAAAAAAATAACATACTCCATGATTGTTGCTGCAGGCTAAGACAAGTAGCTAGCTTTCAGTGACTTAAGTATAGATTATATGTAGAAATAAAACATAATTCGTAAGGTATACAAATGCCTATCAAAGTTACTGCTATAATGGCATAGCTTCTCTATGCACACTTCATACGTTCTTTAGCCTTACTTTACATACTTAATGAAGTTAAAGTGCTTGAAATTTTGGGCTCCAACTGCCCAAGACGTAGTGAAACCATTTCTGACAATATAAATACAACTATGAAAGATCAATAATGACATACACAATGAAGAGCGAACCAATGACTAGTCAGCCAGGAGATTAAATCAATCGACTGTAACAGAATTCAGCATTGTTCAGGTGATGATGGCCCCAATCTGGGTTGGTTGTTTTGCAGTATCAATCCTTTCTGAAATGATAAACACACCCACAGACCATACTGGGTCAATGGCACAACTTGTTGCCCAACTTCCAAATCTCCAGGTGCATACAGATTCCAAACAAACTTCTCTCCGAGTGGTTGTAACAGTGCTGGCTGTGAAAAAAGCATTTTCTGAGTAACAGTATTGGTCTTATGTCGAATTTCATTGGCTGGTCTTAATCCAGTCGTGCATGTGACTTCATCGTTCAAGGTCTAGCTGCTATGGAAGTCGTGCTACCCATTCCAGAGACTGTTTCTGGCCTCATCAACAGTTCCTATGTTTACTGATGGTTGAACAACCTTTCCACAAGTATATGATTAAATCGTTCCACAAAAGCTTTGCAACAATGTACACTGACGTGCTCGACATGTACTTGCATATGGTGCTTGGCTAGCACCACAGCCAGAGATCTGAGATATTCTTTGCCAATATCCATTTATAACAGTTGTGGCCATGTGAGTAGACCATGTGCATAAATATGTCTGAGTGTATCTGTGACATTGGCAGAATCTTTTTATGTCAGTAGCTCCTCTTCTTTGTATCTGCTGGCCACATCAACAAAAATGAATGCATATTTTGTAGGTGCGTAATCAGCATTGTCAATATCGAACATAATCGTGTGACAGAAATAACAAATCAGCCTGATGAACCTCATTTGCTGTTTGGACATTAAACGATCCCCGTGAAATGTTTTTTGGTGTTGGCAAATAAATTTGCCACAGCACTTCTTTAGCCAACCAAGCTCGTGCAATCCCATGAGTGATCTTCGCTGTACTGGCTAACTGTTCTATGGCAGCTTCACCTCTCCAATATCTAAATGGACTGTAGTATATTTTGGATAATATCCGGTCTTTGTGTCCATTGTTTATTTGTTTATATCAGTATAATTTGTTCTAATGACAACCCATCATGTTATTCATTCTCCCAATGTTGGATTAATCACATTTAAGTGACAATAAGATCAATATGGGCACACTGACACCCACGGATATCACTGAATGCTTATAAGCAAGGTCATTTCGGCATCTATGCGGTTAATAGGTGCTTTGCG
This sequence comes from Megalonaias nervosa, assembly GCA_016617855.1. Classification (NCBI taxonomy): domain Eukaryota; kingdom Metazoa; phylum Mollusca; class Bivalvia; order Unionida; family Unionidae; genus Megalonaias; species Megalonaias nervosa. Next base: position 28,513 of record JAECUM010003352.1, on the reverse strand, counting down.
GGGCTTTGGTTGGTTTTTAGAATCGAGTCGTAGATCCAGGTGCATACCAGGTCCACAATATTGTATCCAGGGAGATGCTTTTTGCCTGGATATTTACTCCATAGTGTCTCTGTTAAATTTGTTAATGCTACAGCAATATTACCGCCCCTGGTGACTTGTTTACAAACTGCAGTTTTCCTAATGAATGTATACTTTTTTGCTCCACATCGAGTACAAGTTCTAGTAAACGCTGCTAGTCCATTACGTGTTTGAACTCCAGTTGGATTTCTGGTATATGTTTTTGCGTGACAATTCACACAATATGAAGACACAATCATATTATAACTACAGACAATTATTCAATGGTGTCACACAAAAGAACATTTGCAGATGATTTTTCGTAAAAATAACGACTTTTGGAAAGGTCAAAGACTTTTACGTCATCAACCTTTCTGCACAAGCAACACCTAAACCAGCAAGCATGGTGACGGAACCATGTTTCCAAACTCAGTTCGGGCACTCATCAATGAATATAGTTTTACAATGAGTAAGCTGGGATTGGTTGTACATTATTGCATTGTCGGATGATGATCAACCGTGTTATAATGTGCACAAAGATGTTCAAAATGTGTTCAGAAGTGGTAGCAACACCAAGACGACTTTGTCATCCATGGGAAGCGGTTGTTTCCATCAATTTATTTTCCACCATTGACAAAGCCCCTACCATTGATGATTTGGAAGCAAGTAAAAACAAGCTTATGTGATGCTTGAAAATCAAAATCATGCACAAAAATTTTCACGAGGCTGACACAAAACATGGACGTAATTTATCTGACTCAACGTTATGCCCAATTGACACACACAATCTTGGAAACATCCATTGGACTTGGTGTGCTGCCGACAATCTGTGGGATGAATTTCATTACATGTTTGCATGGATTACCTCAAATCCATTTAGTTTTCTCATGATTGATTTGACTGGTGGGCCACACAAGTATCATACTGTTTTGAACGCGGACATGTTTCACAAGGATGCGTCTCACATGGATGCGTCAATGTAATTATTAAAACCCAAATCATATAATAAAAGTATCCAGCAACGATGTCATTGAGAAGTATGGGAATTAACGCCATGAAGCTGCTTATGAACAGCAAGGATTAATTCAAAAAGGAAACGAAGGCCGCGCAAATGTCAAAAATATGTTACAATCGCAACAGATTGCACGAGAAGATCTCACAGTAGGGTCTGAACAGGCATTTGCACCGCTGATTAAACAAACAAAAGAAACTGATGAGGCCACAAGACCAACTGTACAACAGGTGGCAATGCTAACGGGAACAGAAGCAGTCCCTGGTTCAGTTCGTAAGATAGCCAAACATACCAAGGCTATAAAAAAAAGCAGCTGCAGAAACGATTGCGCATTTGCCAGAGGTGGTTGAGGAAGAGCATGTATGTGTGTGATTTGGATGTTTAACGTAGCTTTAACAATTTTTCAGTCATATCACTACGATGTCTGCAGTGTGGCAGTTTATAGTGATGTCTAGCACTGGGGCATCATGCCACAGACATGTAGCATGATGTTCCACCCAGTCACATTATCCTGACACCAGGCCGACCAGTCCTAACACTAGCCTCTTAATGCTGAGCCCCTAGCAAGGCAGCTGTTAGTACCATATTTATCAATCTTTGGTATGACTCAGCCGGGGCTCAAACCCGCAACCTCCTGCATCCAAGGAGGATGCTCTAACCCCTTGGCCATAAGAGCGGTGGTGATTGAGGAAGTCAAAATAGATGTTGTAGAACTTGTTGAGAACCAGGTAAACTCACCAAACACACCAGTGATCTTGATGAAGACGTTAGAGAGCCACTTGCCAAAATACCAGACATGAGACCGGAGTTGCCAACATTGCCTCAATTCCTTAACTAAGTAGCTCGCCAGGCGAGTTTTGAAAATGTCGCTCTTAGAGAAAGAAACAAACAACAGTGGAATTATTTAAAGCAAACATATACTGCATTTAAAGAAGGAAGAACTGATGAAGTGAAGCATTATATAAAGAATTTTTTGCAACTGCAACCAGTGCACCTACAACACAAAGTCCTATGTTGCGAATATCTTGAAAAATCACTGTGATGCAGGCAGAGAGCTTCACCTGAATATGAAAAACAACAGCAGTGTAATACAAATGTGCCTCCATGAGCAAAACTCTAAAAAAGGAAACGGTTTAATGAAACCTGCACCGCAACATCAATGCAAACATGGACATATAACACCAGAAGTTCGGACATTTAGCTACTGGATAGCTCAAGAACCTAAACCCAAATTTAGCTCAGAGAAAGAAGATGTAGAGTGACATAGACAATGATTCAAAAGGTGGACATATTTAAAAAAGAATGTTAAAGACTGAAAGAAGACTATGAAAAAACCCATAAATTTCAGATGGAGGTAAATCGTCCACTAACACAAGAAGAAAACGACTTTCAAAAGGTGCGCAAAACAGAAGCAGAAGCAGAAAAATTTAGGGAGTTGTCAGAAGAACACTATCCCATATGGTCATCAGTTTTCGCATGAAAAGTATACAACAGTCTTGGTGGAGAACTGTGTGATTGATTGGAAATACTCATGAGAGTAATTCATATGGGTAACAACGCACCCAAAGTTGTTAATCAAACCCATCGATTTGTCAGTGGTTGCTTACCAATCATCTTATGGTCAGAGACATATATTGTGCATTGATGCATGAACTTGTTGAAGATATTCATGAAGTATATTACTATGACACCAATAATAAGTTCCGAAATGATTGAGACAGTGTGTGCTGAGTGTATTACAGTTGAGCTAATATTCAATCACAACTGTTTGGTGGTCGTGCGTGGACTGGCAGCAAAACGCCGACACGGGTCTGCAGATTTTCCAAGACATTCATATGCTGTATCTGATTCATTGCTTTTCACTGGAACATCTGGAGTTGATCAGTCATTACGATGTCATGTATTTTCATGCAAATGTCGGTAATGCTGGTGGTGGTTATCGATGCTATGCTGTGATACTTTCCGACAAGATATTGTTGTTGGAGGGTGCTGGTGGTCGAATGAGAGTGATTGATTCGCCTGTGGAAAATTCATAGAAATTCACATTTAAACCTGTTACATATTTGAATAATAATGTCCTATCATGAAGTGAAGGTCGGCCTTACCCAAAATCAACTGGTGAAAATTAAAAACACAATCAAAAACAATTGTGGGGTCACATTGAAACTTTCTCCAGCAAAATTAACTGGAAATGTTCCCATGTGGTTGATCCAAACATAGCTCACTCAGCTTAATGCAGCCAAACACAAAAACATTTCAGTAACATTAAAATTATTCAAGTCAGAGGTGGCAGAAATGCAAAAGACCAGTGGAATAAATTCCACTCCTTGCAGCAATGGTTCCAGCAGTTTCAAAGCTGCAGTGTTTGGGGCTGTTGGAACTGCATCAGGAATGGTTTTGAAAAAGGCAGTGGTAGACCACATAGAATAAGGACGAGGACTGTAATTACCAGGCATGAGTTGTTAAATACCCCGAGGCAATGGGAATGCTGATAAAGCAGCATGCTGGTTATGATTATGTACTGCCAATATAAAAAATGGTGAGGTATGACAGTGATATTTATAATTCTTACAGTTCCATTACCAGTATTATTAGTTACCAGAGATGAAATTCAGTCCGACGCTCTCAATGTTTATCCTGATGGTTATTTAACCATATTTCACGTTTTTGTTTAAGATTAGACTTTGTCATTGTATACAAGTAATGGAATCTGACTGCAGTGATGAAGAATTTACCACAGACAGCATGCTGAACCAACTGTCATCGGATGTTAATATTAATAACAAGTTTGTGCCGTGGAATATTTGGTGCAACCAAACCCTTGTATGAATTGTCATATAATTTTGTTAAGGGTCAAGTAGAAATTGCCATTTAGAATCACCCTGATGTGCCACAACCAACTCGAGGTCAGCTTGGAATCATCGCATGTGCACATGAAAACGCTGAATCAGTAACTGCAGCACTAGATTTAAGAACACTCATGGTCATTTCTACAATGGCAATGTGGCATTCATCAATGTATCCACCTCAGTTAAGTTCACCATCGAATATCTTAAATCAACATCTACTCAAATGAGAAAAGAAAGGTCTTAAATGTTATTCAGCACGGATGTACTTGTTAACAGTTACTGGGTGAAGACGATCATTACATGCCAAAGATTCTGGTGTAATCGGTGTGTTTTTGAAAGAGGGGTATCAGACCACCAGAATGCACAGTCACTAGAGATTTAATTATTCCCGAGGCAGAGGCTTTTTATAACTGCATAACAATTGTGCCGGTAAAATAATTGCCTATATGTACCCATGCACACTGCACCTGCATGTGATAAGACTAGACAAGGTCATCCCGTCATAAATTAAAATACGCAAATGTAATATTAATAGGAGAATTATGACAGACCCTCAGTCTTACCGACATGACAGCTGTGAGATGAAATTACCTAGAGAATTGCGCTGATTGTAAAATACAAATGCACATGTTTGGTCGTATATGCTATTTGCGGTCTTACTATTGCAGCGACTTCTTGTGACTGGAATCACATCAACCATTGTAGGTGCAACAACTGGAATTGTTGTTTAAGCTATATCGAGAGTAAATGGTGTCTTTGGTGGTGCAAGCAAATTAATTTTGATGCAACTATACATAATGGTATGTGCCTATTCCAAATTGCTTCTGACCACAGAGCAGTCTCAATACAATCAATAAATTGTACTCTGTAGCAATCGAGGATAAGTAATCTGTGCGGCCGTGTTTGAAACTATACTGGCAGAAATGGAAAATCACAGAGTTACAAGCACAAATAAGAAACAGCACTGATTATAAAAAGTCAAATTAAAAAAGTGTGCATATATTGATCACTACCACAGACTTGCCTGAATACATAACTCTGCAGGATTTCTGATCCTTTCTACAATCATTAATATGAAACAGGGGCCATTTGGATGAGACTCCACCTACCATGACTGAATCACTCGTGTCACATGTGTTTGCTTGTGTGAGGTTAAAATCAGAAGTGAACAACAGACAATGCTGACAAAGGAGATAAATGGTCATGATGGGTAGAGATGAGGATAGGTTGACAAGCCACAAAGAGGGCCAGTGGAGCAAACCAGCAGTTTCATACTACTCTCGTGACACTGCATCAGCTGTATAAAGTAAAAGTGATTCTGGTGTTTCCATATGTTATAATGCTGAAGGCATATGTCTAATTAATTTATTTTTGGTGATCTTTGCTACCGCTACTGTCTTTACTACTTGTTTTAATGTTATCACTGATGTATTCACTAACTGTTTCACTATCTCCACTGTGTGGCCTTATCAGCAACTTCAAGTTTCTTGTATAATATAAGACAAGGACTTTCTTTTTACAAGTTTGACTGAGTCTGTGTCACTGTTATTCCAATACAATCCATAAATCAATTAATTTATCAGGATGCTCCAGACATGTATTTGAATAATCATGCAATATCTTTTGAGCCTCTTTAACAAATGTGTATGCATATATGCAAAATAGCGATTTGATCTTTTCTGTGATATTATAAACATTCCAGACCTGCAAACATTAACTAGACCTTCTCAGTAACAAACAATCATATTTCCATAATTTGTACTTTTACTCCGTTAAGTCCATAATTTAAGGGTAATTTCTGTAAGACTTAAGGCAAAACCATAAGGGTTGGCAGGTCTGACATTCCATTGAACTGGCAATGTGAGTTCCATATTAGATATACTCATAAATCCTTTCAAAATACTATACACAGCAATCTGTGAAATTATATATATATATATATATATATATATATATATATATATATATATATATATATATATATATATATATATATAATGTAAAGGGGTGTCGTGTGGTGAGCCCATCTTTTAATTGATTGGCAATCGTTATCTAGAGGATGACCTCTCTCGATGTTTTTGCCCAGTGTAAGTGGATAGATAGAACACTGACAGAGACCTAAGCGAGACTATTGAGAAGAAATAAACAAATACGAGCCCCCTTAACAACAAAAATAAAATAAATTTTAATTAATTAATACATAAACTAAAATTGCAATATCAATCCACCAGATTTACATTAATGGAATTTAATAGCAATGTTCAATTTACTGATTCATTCATCACAGTAACGAGTGGTGAAAAGAGTACAATTTCCACGTCTGACTTGCATCACCTGGCATCGTTCCTCTATTGTCTTTGTGTATTCCACGTCTAGCGTGTATGCTTGGTTCTTCCTCTGACCCTTCTATTCCAAACTCTCTATTTGCAGACTTCCCTCTTGGACTGTCCTCATCGGGTTCTCGGGGAGGGATATAGAAAGCTGTTCCCTTAAATGACAAGATTACGACCAAAGCACTATGTGTTTCACCACCTATCCGTATATATAAAATTCTCTTACTTTCGTTATTCATAAACGTAAATAACTATTCACACTGCATAAATTCTGGCATAATGTGACCTTAACGATTAACGGTCCTTACAGATTTTCTGTATTTGTGGTAAGGTACCATCGTTATCTATAGTTACAACTGACCATTGCAATATACCAAGTCTGACCTAAATTAAACAGTTCATCGCCTCGCTCCATGTGACGGTTGCCTAGAAATTAACACGTGCGGTGTTTGCAACAATAATGCTGTATATATCAGCATACGTTACTATACGACTTCTTACACCTAGCTAATCAGTTCCACTCAATAAGATAAATGCTCGATTACTACTGCATAAGTCTCACTAAATTCTAGCTTACAATAACTAATAACCTGCAAGGTCATTTAAGCGTTACAAAATCATATATAACTATGCAATCATCATTAACTCACGATAAACAGTATCATCCTACAGACAAAGGAAATTATTTCATATAACCATAAGAAATTCTACACATTTGAATATTTGGACTAATTTATAAATCCCTATGAAATACTACACATTTGAATATTTGGATTACATCATAAATCCCTATGAAATACTACACATTTGAATATTTGGATTACATGCAATCCGTCAATCCCATCAATGAACTAATGAAAAATTAAAGAAATAAATTGCATAACAACTCTAACATATCAACAGGTTTCTGCGAAACTGAATAAACGATACATAGCATGGATCATAAGCATATCAAACACATTTGCATAAAACCAAACAAATAAAAATAGAAAATAACATGGAAATTAAAATTGCGTACCTTAATGCTGTTTCTTTTCCACACAATTGTGCGTCCTAGCACTATATCCTGTCTTTTCCTTTCAAGACAGCTATCTGGCCTCTTTACTTGTCAACGAGGGAAAACTCTGAACGTTTAGGTTTTCCACCGGCGTCGAAATCGCCTGTCTCAGGAAAAGTTCTGACTGAAGAATTTTGACTAAGGTAGGTAAATTTAAACTCCCATAACTTCCAAAGTGTACGCCTTAATTTTAACTGACCAATCGAAAACAACTGTTCCTAAATTTTACCCAAAATGATCATGTCTTTCATCAGATTTTGACAGCCTTGAATGCTATGCAATCAACTTTCCTTTGAAGATCAATTATTTGACATGCGGTCCTTTATAACAGATACAGTCGGTGGCTCTGAAGTACTTTTCCAAGATACCGTTACGATGACTGGATCAATTCCACTGAAGCTTAAACGTAGACCCTTTTATGTTTCACAGATGAAATTAGGGAAATATCAAAGTGACCTTTCTCAAAGACTTTCTGGCTTGACTATGATAAAATTTTAATGCACAATTTATTCAACTTGAAGATTCAGTACTTCTTCAAAATTCGACACATTACATAGGCCCCTCTTTAAGAGTAAAATCTGGGATTTTGCTCTCCGAATTCTGAAGTTGCATTTCAAGTCATTGTTTACATGTCCTGAAGTGACCTCTTCACCTCAGAATCAACTAATCTACTCAGACAATGTGCTCCTACATTGGCACTTTCTTTAATTAACGCAACTGAATTTGATATTGTTGAAGAAGTAATGACCATCTCATTAAACGACCATTCGTCAATTTAGCTTAGGCCAAGTAAGCAAGTGGTTGGTGGTCAGTTTCCAGAATAAACTTTCGTCCATACAGGTAGCGCTGGAATTTGGAGATTGTAAAGATAATCGCAATGCATTCCCTTTCAGTAACTGAATAATTACGCTCAGCAGGAGATCAACTTTCTACTCTCATATGCAACCGGGAATAAGTTCCCATCATGTTCCTGCGGTAAAACTGCACCAAGACCACTGTCAGAAGCGTCGGTACGTAAGACAAAGACCTTTTGTCACGTCCGGTTGTCCCACTACGGCGTCTGACGTTAACCTATCCTTCTTCTGTGCCAAAACAACCGATGAACTATATGCAGATTCGGCTGGTTCAATGACCCCTAAGTCAAACATAGCTCGAGTTTCGTTCCGTACAGTGTCTAACTTTGCATGAGGCAGTGGATAGGGTTTCAGTTTCACAGGTGTTTCATCCAGTAACTTCAAACTGAACTCCTCCAAGTCCGTCATGCCATCTTTCGGTCAAGACACTTGCGTAGTCGTGGAGTATCTCCTCCACCTCTTCAAGTTGTTCTGACCTTAACGTTACGTCAAGGACGACGTCGACGTAGGTTTCATTCCTCGTTAAAGGACAACTAGGAAGTACTTCTGCCACTCCCCGTTGTCGTCGGCTTCTTCAGTCACAAATGTAACAACCACAAACTCAGTGGGTATCTCCCTTTCACGACAGCGTTTAAGAAGGTTAACGTGGTACAACTTCTCTTTATCTCCCACCTTGATACGAGAGTTCTGTCAGCCCTTCATTTCCGTTAGTACGAACGGTCCCGTCCAGGATACTTGGAGTTTGTTGTGCTCTAACGGTAAAAACAACAACACCTTGTCACCCACTTCAAACTTCCGTTCCTTCGCCCTCTTGTCATAGTACTTAGCATGACGTCCCTGTGCATCACGGAGATTCTTCTGGGCCAAATTGCAGACTTCCTCCAGCTTGTTTCGGAGATCAACAACATACGGATACGTTGTTCGTACTTCCTCGGATGCCCTTTCATCCGTCCATAACTGTTTCAATACAGCCATGGGTCCTCTCACTGTCCTCCCATAAACTAATTCAAATGGTGAAAATCCTAGACTAGCTTGGGGTACTTCGCGGTACGCGAAAAGTATCGCAGGAAGGTATCGATCCCAGTCCTTGGGTCGACCTCCGCACAACTTTTTTAGAGCTTGCTTCAACGTCCCATTGAAACGCTCTACTAGACCATTGCACTGCGGGTGATACGGGGTAGTAGTCAGGTGCCTAATGGAAAGTAACCGGTTCACTTCTTCCATCACCTGGCTAACAAACTGCGTCCCTTGGTCAGTTAGTATCTCCTCAGGAACACCAACTCTAGACCGAACTCCTAACAAAGCTTCAGCCACCATAACTGAATCAATGTTCTTCAACGCAACGGCCTCCGGGCATCGGGTAGAATAATCAACAATCGTTAACACATAACGATTACCACTTTCTGACGCAGGCTTTATCGGACCTATCAAATCCAGAGCCACCCTTGAGAAAAGTTCATCAATCAGAGGGGTGGTTCCTAGTGACACTGGGCGATGTGAGGTCTTAGGTGCCACCGCTGACGCTTGTCACATGACAGACAAAACCTCCTTACATCCCCATACAAACCTGGCTAGTAGAACTGCCTCACTAACCTATCTCTCGTCTTTAACACCCATGTGACTACCGAGTAGACTCTCATGTGCTAGCCTAAGCACTTCTTCTCTCTTAGATAGAGGTACAATCACTTGAGTATACTTCTCGGCTCCTTTCCGGGCGTATTGATACAAAATACCCCGTTTCAGCGCGAACTCCACCCCACCGTCTGGTAAGTTCCGCACGGACTTCTCCTTTGCATATCCGCGTATCCTGTTAAGGGTATCTTCATGTTGAAGTCTCCTTAATTCACCAGGTAGCAAATTATCTATGGGTGAAGTCGAGGGGTTCAGCGGCTTCGACCCTGACCTTCGCTTCATAGACCTCGTCTCTACGGACCCCACGTGTACGGGTGTACATGTCATAGGATTAGGCTGTGGCAACACATACCTACGTCCTAAAATTACATCATGCGACAACCCTGACAAGCACGCTGCTTGAATTCGTCCTTTCACATACGGCGAATTAAGATCGATGTAAACAACTGGAAGGGAACCTTTACTCCTATTAGCAAATTGAACTTCCACTGTCTCACCTGTATAATCAGCAGGTTTGACAAATTTGCTATCCACCAAAGCTGGATAACTTGAACCAGTGTCATACAACACAGTAGTCTTCTCTCCATTTACCGTAGCTGTTGCTGTATTCGACCATTCTACTGGTTTGCACTTTCTACCAGTGCCTGGTGTCACTACATTTATCGTGGGACGATATTTCCTGCAGTTCTTGAGAATATGGCCAGGTTTGTTGCAACCGTAGTACACAACTTCATCTTTCTTACCAGGGGTACCTTTATCTACCCCTTGGGACTTTCCTGAGCCATGGAACTGATCACGGCTGGGATTATCAGCCTCAAGCTTCCCACCATTTTGACCATTCCGCCTAGGAGGTGTCAAACCGTTAGCTCTTCTAAAGTCGGTGACGCTGGTTTGATCCCTGCCACTCCAGGTGGTTGGACGAGAATGTGCACTCTCATATTGCTCAGCCATCACAATGATATCTTCTAAGGTTGCGAAATCACGCTCTGTTAAAAATACGATCAGGTCTTTCCGATACGTACTGAGGACATGTTCTTTCAAGAACTCTTCCTGTATGCCTTCATAAGTGAGCGTGGCGCCTGTCATTTTCATCCATTTATCGAAAAGCACGCGCACACGAGTATGAAATTGTGCATGTGTCTCCGTTGTTTGTTTAGACGACTCTCTGAAAAGTTTGCGAAAACTTTCAGCCGACAACTCGTAATGCCGTAACAGCACTTTCTTGAGAGCGTCGTAGTCATCTACTTCAGTGGGTGCCATATTATGGTAGACATCCTTGGCAGCTCCTTGCAAAAATGCAGAGATATTAATGGCCCACTGGTCTTTGGGTATATGATGGGTTAAAGCTAACTTTTCAAACTGCGTTAAAAAGTTATCGATGATTTCGTCCTTGTCGTTAAACATCAGCATGGTTATCTGGACAATACATCTATCTTCTGATCTTTTACTTGAGGGTCCTGAATGTTCATTCAGTTCTTCGCCTCTCCTAGATTCCACTTCGATCCTTAGTCTCTCCATGGCTAACGCATGTTCTCTCTCCCTGGCTCTTTCTTCGGCTTGCAATCTGGCTAACTCGATTTCTTTTTCATTTTCCCATTCTTTTTCCCTTTCTTTCACTGCAGAAGTTTTTCTGTTATTTGGTTTGTATGAATGCTTATATACCTTGAAGCTCCATAAACACAAGAAATATATTATGCAACTGAGAAGTTAGCCATGCTATAAACTTAGTTTCAAAGACATTAATCAAGTTATCAGTATTTCATATGCATAGCTGAACCAAACATTTGACAGATTACAGTAAAAATTCACCAAGATAAAATATTATTGAACAACAAAAAGTGGAATTTGCTCAAAGTATTGTTCGTATATTAAAAGTTTTATGAACAATGGGGTCACTTAAATAGTCTTTTCAAAGGGGACTTGAATTCCCAAAAAGCTGCTGACATGACTGAAAATATCACCAAACGTACATGTTGCTGAATTCATTGTTAGCGCAAGGCTGAAAATGTTTTGTGTGAGCAAAGTGAGACTTAAGTTTGGGAATTTTTCTCGCTTTGTTTCTCAATCTGGTTTTTACTTGACTGTGTTTATATATTTGTTGTACTTTATAGTTCCACTTTCAACACATGACAAGAAAGATACCAGAATGAATATATTAAGCAATCAAGATGTCAGTAACAGTGAGACCTTCTGAAAAAACAATGACATTAATAAAGTTAGGAGTACCCTGTATACATGGTCAAAAAATAAGATGGACAAAAAGAAAGGAAACAGAAGAATAAAAACATTATTAAATATTAAACAAAGACGGATTTATTCAAAATAGTATCCTTAGATAAAGATAAGATATATATATATATATATATATATATATATATATATATATATATATATATATATATAATGGGGCAACAAAGTTAAATAAACTGTCATTTCAAAGAGGATTTCATTTTCCATATGTGCCAATGTAAGAGAAAACATCCCCAAAAGCACACAATGTATCCCTGCATTAGTGATGGAAAAACCTTTGAAAACAAGACATTAATGTCTTGAGTAATGCTTGTGCACAGAATAAGAAAACAAAAGCAAGAAAAATGAATAGCTCAAATTTATTCAAGAAAACTTAGTCGGATTTGGTGAAAGTATTACTTTAACTAATGGACAACTAGTTAAATTGTGTAATGTGCTGATGTAATTGGAAAACATGCCCCAACCTCATTTCACACTGCAAGAAATATATTAAGCAATTCAGATATCAGCAATGCAGAGAACTTTTACAACCAACATTAATGAAGGTGCAAGTAACTAATTTAGATAGTTGAACAAGAAATATATAATGTGAAGGTAAAGCAATAGTCTTTCAAAGGGACTGATGCTCTACTAAGAATTTCTAGGAATTCAAAACAAGATCATTAATCTTTTAAATGCCATGAGTTGAGACCATCTATGATATTCTTGATTGATTTTCAAATTAGCCACTGGCAGCTTTCCTGGTTCTAAGATCAAGTACCACTTTCATTTAGGACAAACTAGGCACCATTAGAAGACTTTTGGTGAATTAGTGACAAGATTTCAATATCTTTATTGTGGCAGCCATATTTGAGGTCAGGTTGGTACCACTGTCATTAGAGACCAACTAAATGTAAGTAGTCTTCTAGTGAAAACCCCATGTCAATATGGCTTTTCATTTAGGAAGAGTAGCAATAACAAGATTTTAAAAATGGCTCTCATGGTGGCAATAATGAATATTAGATCGTCACAATCTTTAACACCAACCAGACTCCACAAAGTCTTCTGATGACAACCCCATGCTTATTTGGCTTTCTCTTCATTAAGAGTACCAATAACAACATTTTCAAGATAGCTGCTCTGGTGGCCATAATGAATGTCATATCATCACCATTTTCATCTAGGACCAACTAAATATCATGTGATGTTTTTCAGGGAAAACCACATGCTGATACAATTATGCATTCTGATGGAGTAGTGATAACAAGATTTTAAAGATTGTCACTATAGTGGCCATATTGGATTTCCAGGCAGCACCATTTTCATTTAGGACTAACTAGACAAGACAAGAAATCTGCTGGTAAAAACCACATGTTGATATGACTTTTTGTCCAAGAGGAGAAGTGATAGGATTTTAAAGATGGCTACCATGGTGGCCATATTGGGTGTCAGATCTACACCATTCTGATTCAAGACCACCTAGACATCACAGGAATCTTCTGGTAAAAACACTAGTCAATATGACTTTTTGTTCAGAAGTAGTGATAAGATGTTCAAAATGGCTGCCATGGCAGCCATATTGGACATCAGATTGGCACCATTTTAAATTATGACAAACTAGACATCATAAGAACTCTTGAAGTGAAACCCCTTGTTGATACGACCATTCATTTAAAAGGATTACAAATAAAATGATTTTCAATACAGCTGTTGTGGTTGCCATATTGGATATCTGAGCAGTACCATTTTGAATTAGGATCAACTAATCCTTGGGATGAATATGTGTGTATAAAGTTTCACAAAGCTGCCAACCCTCCAGACCCACAATTATTGAAAACCGGGATAAAAATCAGTGGATTTTGAACACAATTAGTGAAAAATTATATGACACCAGCTTAAACCACTTTGATGGTCGGCACTACATTATACAAAAATCCAAAAATAAAACTAAAACATGTTATTTACACTAATTAAATGTATAAATTTATTTGCAGCCAAATTTACTGCTATACACAAACTTCATGCTCTTTGTCATGATATGGTGATGTGGCAGATTTTGAACTTCCTCAACTGGGCTATGGTAAATTTGTTTTCAAAACTGTTCAGGCTTCTTGCCTTGTGGTTGATCTTGGTGACTAAAATTGTTGCAAATTTTCAGCACCTAATGAGGCCCTAAAGACTGTCTTAATTTTCCTCACGATAAAAAATACTCTTTCACTGTCAATGCCGCTGATCTCAGAGAAAGGCAGGTTATGTTCAACCAGAAAACTCACAAACAATGCTTCAGCACTGGTAGCTTGAAGACTTGAGTAGGTGGCTTTAAGTATTCCAGAGCTGAAATCTGCTGGGTGCTCTTAATTTTTCCAATATCTACGTACTTTTTGCTAGCAGTGTGCTTTTTCACATCATCTCTGCCACATGCCCACTTGGGTTCTTATTGCTGCTTATAATTTGCCTGTCATACATGTACTATATAAGAATAGTATTATATAGTACATATTTGCAGTGGCATAACTATCTCACCATTGGCCCCATAGCAAACTTTTTGTACTGCCCCCTCCCCATTACTGTCATTTATGTTTAACCTGCTTGGGCCAGGCCCCCAAGATGGCCAAGCCCCTCAGCACGGCTGCAACTACTACCATGGTAGTTACGCAACTGCATGTATGACAGGTAAACTGTAAGCAACAGTATGAGCCACTATGCACATTCCCAATTCTAAAATTTGTGGAACAGTGTGTGCAAAAAAAGCACAATGTATATCAATGTTTTATGGCTGAATGCATGGCAAATTTTTAGTGTATTCCAGTCTATAATTCACTTTTTGTGGAATACATTTCTTTTTCCTTGGAGCTGAAAACATTTTAACTGTGGTATAGCTTAACTACGAAATGGTATTAACCCAGAAGATGAGATGAATGGTTAACAATTAGTGGTGGCGGTGCAGGTGCGGAAAATGTGAACTCAAGCAAATTCTAATATATGCTAATCTTTCAATATCTCAAAAATTCCTACATCCTTAAAAGTTGTCTTCATTTAGTGTTTATTTTTAAAAAGTTATAGTTGCTATGAGTATGTACATGTGCCATTTAAAAACAAATTCCAGCTGGGCCCCCGTTTTCTCCAAAGGTATTTGTAAAACTTCTGTTTTAAATATAGATTAAATGCTTGCTACAGGGCAAACTGTAACAATTAGATCTAGTTCTGCTAACATCTACTAGCAGTACAGAACCATTACTGGCATCAGTGACCACTGCTGATATTATGACTAGCACTGAACGGGATAAAAGTAATTTTATTCCTGATTTAAGCTGATTAAAAATTGGGGAATTTGTGATTTTTTTGCATGCAGCGTGAATCTGTGAATTGCTATTAAGAGTCGTAAAATTCACACCAAAATTGTGAGGGTTGGCAGGTTTGGTTTCATGGCAACCCTCCAGGTGGTTTTGACAGAACAGACATAACAAGCATGCTAACGAACAGATGGACCATGGATATCAGCTGATCTCATAAGCTCTTCTGGTCTATGACCAGCAGAACTAATGACACAATAAAACCACATCATTTATTTACACAAACTGTTTATAAATGTGATGAAATGATCTTGAACGAGTTTGATTTAATATTAATGTCCAGTATGAGGACAGATCAAACTTTCCAGTATCTGATTAAGGCAAAATCTTTTTTTCCCTGCAGTCTTTCCTTACAGCAAGACTTTCACTGCAAGGACCTTCACAAATTTCAACCAGGCATTTCTTTCCCTTGTGCCAGTATTTTATTGCTGAAGGCTAAAGTATAAAACATTATGTTCACTTTCCATCCTATAGCAAGATCATTTCTTTCCCTCTACCATGATCACATGGTATCCAAACTTGGACTTGACTGGAGGATCAGTGTAAACAGGTCTATCTACTGTGCTGTTGGGCAGCTCAAATGCTGCATCCTGGAATGGCCCAACCATGCTGCCTCGTGTCATCCAACCCAGGTCCCCCTGAAAAGAAGCAAATGTCTCTAATCTTTTATATGCTTATGGTTTCTTTCTTTCTAAACTTTTCATGCACTTTTTAGGTTTGACACGACATAGTAAGTCATTCAGCTTCATGAACAGATGTCACTTTACCATTAGATACGATATTATTGTCACCCAACTAAAGTTTGATATCATTCTTATGCACTGTCTTGGCATGACCACTATACATTTTTTGTACACTTCTTAGAATCTTTCAATAGATGTGCTGGGATTAAAAATCTCCACTCAACCAGTCTAGTAAATAGCATCAAGAGTACCATATATTCTTGCTTATAAGTCAATTTGACTATGAGTCAATTCCCCCAACTTTAGGTTCCAGAATGTGAATTTCTCCTGTAAGTTTATGTCAAATCTGTTTGCAAGGTGTAACATGTGGTCAGTGAGTTGGAGTTACACATGGGGAAAAATAAACAGGTCAAACAGAATAGATGGATAGACATACGGACAGGAAAAATAAAGACAATCCCAATGTCGAATAAATACATTTGTATTATTTAGCTGAATATGCACAAATAAAATGACAACTTACATTTTATCCATCTTCATGTAATGATATCTACAACGCTTAACATTTTTAATCCATTTATATAATAAATCCATACAATGAATTATGTCATATAAGGTAATCCAGAATAATGTGATTCACAATATCATGAATATATTCATTTCAAAAGTACTATAATAAACAAAGTCCACACTTTTGTGATTCACACTGACTAATATCATCTGGTTCAAAGCCCAAGAATGCATAATCATTGTCGGAGTTACCAAATAAAGTTCTGAATTCCTGCACTGTCACCCAGTTGTCATAAACATCATCCGACTCAAGATTCCTCAGCTGATGGTCTCAAATGAAATCATCCTCCATCCCATCCAATGCATTGGAAATACCACATTTCTTAAATGATTTGACCACTATCTCATTTGGAATTTCCTCCCATGCATTACACACCCACAGAGATACTAACTCAATCCCTGGATGCTTCACATATCCTGCATATGTAAATTCTTTTGGCCTATCATCAATCTACTATATACTACTGTTTATGCATATTTTTCTTGAAATGCTTATTTAGGCAAACATCCAATGGTTGCAGTACCAACATCACGCTGCCAGGGATCACAGCTTGGTATGTTTGATGTCATCACAACTTCTGTTTCACAGACTGCATCAAATGCACCTGAAACACACTGCTATAGAACCCAGTTGTTTAAACCAAACTCCCAATTTGCATAAGGGCTTTCCATTTTATTCAAAGTTTTTATAGCTGTCTTCCTTACTCTAAGTACCATCCATCCACAAAGTCTGGTAACTATACAGCAGTGGTTAACAACTTCAGATCATGACCCAAATCAGGGCTGCAAGGGGGTCCTCAGTAGGGTTGTGAATGTTATCAAAAGAAATCATATCATAAGCCTGAGGGTAGGGAGGTCCTGATTGTGATTCCATAATCAATAGGCTTCTTCCATACCTTAATTGCAAGCCTCAACAAACTTTGGTCAAGATATTTGGTATGGAATTGAAGTTATTATGCAAAACCCATTTTTCTTTTTTGTATCAGTGAATGTGAACGTTAACATTTCAACCCCCAAATCAATATTATTCTTCTTCAATCAACTGCAAGCCATCCACAAAGTTTGATTCAGGTCCATGATGTAGAATTACTGTTATAGCGCAGATACATTTAAGATGTCATAATTTGGTTTTTGAGTACTAGCAGTCATATTAAATGAGGTTCTTTCAATCTTACTGACATTATTTATCTGTCTTACATCTAAATTTCCTGCACAAAAATCTCTTCAGATCTGAATGTAAAATTCCTTTCAAGGGTCTCTATCAAACAAGGTAATGAAAAAGCAATGCCCTTAATTGATAAGATTGCTGAAAATTAATTGGGTTGAGTTTCTCATAAATACAACTCTGCAATCTTTAGATCGGATATGTTACAAGACAAACATTTTCTTTTAATTGCACAAATTAGTCCTTGTTGCAGTTTGGCATTTGCATCTCTGATGCTGGTTTACTTTTCTTACCCCTTGTCTGGCTTTATCTTCACTGTACTGTGAAGCAACCTCATTAAACTTCATCCCTGCTTTAAGCTTCTCGATTGCTTCTAAAGCTTTGGACTGTTTCTCACAAAGAATATGACGAACCTATTAAAGAAATGAGAATCAGTACTCCACAGCCACTGAACAAGGTAAACAAAAGTCAATAATAATCATGAAAAAGCAATGATATTGCCAGATTCAATAAATTGAAATACTGAAGAAAAAAATGCATGTACTCCAAATTATTGCAGGTTATTTTATTCCAACTAAATATAATGTGTATAAATTGAATGAACAAAATTAATTGGATGCAATATTTGGGAAGCAAATTGTATATATAGCATTGTTCATTCGAGAAGTATGAAGAACTGTGGGATCATCAAATAAGTGACATAGATGTAGGCTTTAATCTTTTGTTTTGGAGAACATGAACAGATTGTTTGAGTGACACTGACTGAGATAACTGGAATTAAAAGAAAAACTGCGAATTGGCTGTGATGACTTGAAATGATAAATGGCAGACAGAAATCAAAAATGAAACTAACATATTTTCTTTTGATAATGCTGTAAGATCTGCAAAAATCTTTGCAATTACTGATTTCAACTGATTTTCTATATAAATGTTAGCACTTCTGGAATGTAAATGAATTATTTAAATTTGATTATTTCTAATGTTACTGTTCTGAAGACTTGGTTTAAGATTTTGACTCTTAATAAAATTTTGACTCTTGGAAATTTCAGCTCAAGTGTCAATGACCCTTCAGCTTCATATCCCAAGGGAAACATTGAACCATAATTACTTCGGTCTGAAACTTTTCCAAACCAAACATATTGTAACAGTTTCAATACAGGTCTTTAACCTCTAGCTCTGACTTGAACATACACATAGGTCTACTGAAAATTACATTGTCTGTTAACATGCCTTCCCCAATCCCTCCTTGAAAGCCTGCGGCTATTTGCATGGCTGCCATGTACCTTAACTGGGAAAGACTATTTGCATGACTACAGGTATGTAATTTACATAAAGCTATTTGTAGAGTTGTCTGTACCCAATATGTGATGGGTATATCAAAACTGCGTAGCAATTGCTACAATAATACATACAGCATTTATGTATTTTGTATGATGAACATTAAATTTTCATGTTTAGAATTGACGCTGTCAGAAAATCATGCATGTACTCTTTTCTTCTATAAAAATATTTATGTTTGCTACCAAGTAACTTTTCTGCAAGCCATTATAACTAAAACTGGTGTAAGGTTACACAACTTCATTTCATGGGCACTCACTATTAGAAAATCACTACAAGGTTATGAATGATCAAACTATTTTTTAATTAAAATTTCAGACTATAATTTATGTGTAAACACCCTCATTCTTTTACCTTCTCTTGTATCAAAACTTGTGATTGGTTAGCCAAAATAATAACCACCAATGGTGAAACTAAAGACATAACTCTAAATAATCTCCTGTTTCTGAGGATGAGGCATTCTTTTTCACATCAGCAAATGTTCCAATTATAAAATTAATTATGTGCAAGGTACAGTGATAAATAATATATTATTGTAATAAATGTAGTATATCATATTATGAAAATTTTATTGATTTTAGGTGGAACCACAGTAATTGGTATAATCTTCCATGTGGGATGATGTAGCGACAAAACTGAAGCACTTCTTGCAATATAGCTGCACCAAGTAAACAACACATTCTCTCCACTTTCTTCTATTAGGATTTAGTCGTCTCTTTATTTTACCTGTAATTTCATTTTGATAGTTGGCTAATTGATACACATCATGCCAAAATTTACTGAAGTGGACAAGATATCTGAGAGGGTATATCTGTTATAATAGAAAACCTACTCCATCGAAGATAAAACCATGAGAACTGAGAAGAAAAGGTAATAATAATAATTTATTTAAAGAGGGTAGCAATGGCTAGAGGTAGAAACACTGATCTCCCAGCGTAAACCTCTAAAAAAGGAAAAAAAAAACATTACAAATTTTTCTTAAAATCTGTGTACACTTCATAAATTCATTACTTAATGTTACTCTCCCTCCTCTCTCCCATTTACCATTTCCCTGTCTCTATCGCACACACACACACACACAAACACAGGCTCTATATATATATATATATATATATATATATATATATATATATATACACACACACACACAAAAACAGCAAATATATTCCAGCTCAATAAGGTACTTTTTGCAGCCATTCTTAAACCCTTCAATATAACACTTCCTTATGACAATATATTGATCTGTTAGACTAATACAAGCCCATTCAACCTGCTGTTCTGATCATTGCTAAGTGCATGACTTGGAACTGTACATCTCTGAAAACTACTTTTAAAGAAATTATTAGTATGAACATGCTTACATTTTGCAAGATAAATGCCAATTCCATATCACCAGAACACAAATGTCACAATGTAATACAGTCTAAAGCCTACATCACCAAGATCTAAGTGTCATCTGTAAATCAAATTAAGAAATATTATTACAAACTAGTTTTAATCCAGGGAGAAATAACTTGAAAAAAGTAGTACTTGTGACCAACGATATTTTTTTATGTTTCATCTATGTTTCTTTATTTCAATGTGCTCAATTATAAAATTTAAGTATTTAAAATTTAAATTATCTGTTTTTTTTACACTACAGGTATCATATGTTCCAGCATATAGTTGTTACCTGGGCATTAAATTCAAGGAATTTGCAAGGAAACTAAGAAATGTGCTTTCACCCTTAGGATATCTGGTAAAAAACAGAAATTAAACTCTTTTCTGATGGATAATACAGAAATTAAACTTGGGATAATGGTGAAATTAAAGTCTTTTGTGATGGATAATACAGAAATTAAACTCAGGATAATGGTGAAATTAAATTCTTTTCTGATGGATAATACAGATATTAAACTCAGGATAATGGTGAAATTAAACTCTTTTCTGATGGATAATACAGAAATTAAACTCTTAATTGATGGATAATATATAAACTGAACTCTTTTCTGATGGATGATACTGTAATTAAACCCTTTTCTTAAGGATGTAACAGAAATTAATCTCTTCTTAAAGGAAAAGAGTCAGCAATTAATGTTTGTTGTGTTTGACTAATAAAGTCATCTAGGAGATAATCAAGTCTTGTTTGTTATGTGTATATGTACACAGTCCATCAACATAAGATGTATCACATGACGTGATATGTCTTACATTGTAGGACATATATATGCACTATGAAAAAGGGGAGGTGTGAGAATTTAAATTTTAAAAATCTTGCAATTGTGATTCTGATTATTTTTTTAAATTAATAGCTTAAAGGAATGATTACCAGTTAAAAAGGATCATTGACAAAACTGCTGAAAACATGCCAAAATCAAAACAAAACAGAAAGTAATACTACCCAAAATACTTCATTTTCTGGCATTCTATCTTGTAAAAGTTTGCAAAAAACAAAATGCAAGGTTTTCAGTAGTTTAAAAAATTAGAAGTCACTGGTTATCCCTACTGTACAAAAAGTTGTTCTTCGCATTTTTTCTGTCATAGCTGTTGGCTCAATTGTGTTGGAAAAAAGGACGGAATACAACCAGTTGTTCTACACAAATGCACAGGGACTCATATCACTGCTTACAATGTATATGTCATACATGTACTATATATAGTATTATTACATAGCACATGTATGATAAATAAATTGTACGCAATGATATGAACCCCTATGCCTAAATGTAGTGATCACTGTGGGTGTTACAAAACACCCAAATCCACCCAAATCCAAACCAAATTGCATGGTGTCAACCATCTCAGGTTCTGGGTTAAAATGAAATGCATTAAATTACAAAAGCAATTAGAAATTTGTTGTACAAAGAGTAGCAAACACACCATCTCTAATTAGTAACCATTTGCTCAGAAATTACTGACAGAGTCCGGGACAACATAAATGTCCCTAATTTGCATAATTAACTGCAGATATCTATATTCTAGAAGAATGCTGAGGAAAAATCCAATCCAGTACAAATGTTGATATAGCTAACAAATCTATTTATAACTTGGTTTCTGATCTTTTCTAACGATTCTTAGAATGTACTCTCTCATTAGTCTAGCTTTTCAATGTTATATTTATATACAAAATGGTACGCCACAAACGGACAAAGACAGACATGTACTCAAATTTATGCTGGCAAAACCACCACCAACAGCAAAATCCTGATTAATCTGTGCCAGGAACCTAAATTTTATGTGTCCAAACGCTTCCAAAAATGCTGGAAAAAATGTCTGGCCAGCGGAAACGGCCAGCATCAGCAAGGACTAAAAAATATTATCAATAACAAATTGTAGAAATTAATGTGCTAACATATTTGTATGTTTATTCATTAAATATACATTTTTCTCTCGTAAATTATTCTTTTATATTAACTGGTTACTTTATAATTTGCATGCACTGTTTTATAAATACCTGTTTGATTTAAATCGACAGGCTTATGAAAACACTGGCATTTAATTGAACATGAATATGTATTTTAAAAGAGTAAATCAAAATTCTTTCCATACCAAATTCCAAATCTGCAAATGTAGGCCATAGATGGCTGATATAGAACTTGGTTATTCACTATGTTTTCCAAAACTGCAAAACCTAGAATCCAATGGATTTACAATATATTGCGCATGTCCATTACGATTCTCATTCAAAGTCTTATTTCACTATGTCGTCCAACTCAGATAAGTAAGTGAACCTGGTAAACAAAACAAGTATTCATAATGCATCGCAACATTTAATATTACATTTAATTTCAGGAATGTCATACATCAGCACACATACTTTCAACGTTTTATTCACACATTGTCTCCATGTTAACTTAAAGCATGTGCTTATATCGCAGACACTTTAATTAGAGACGATATTAATGCAGATCATGAAACGTTATTAATGATGAACAAGAGAAAAACTTTTCATGCCAATATCTTGTCGATTTCGGTGGATTTGGTATGGTGTGAATTTGGGTGTTTCGTAAAACCGGATTGCCGTTTAGTCTGAGCTGGCATGAGTACACGACAGCCATGCGAAACGTCTTTGTAAAATTCAGACAGTTTACGAACTGACACTTTGAAACTACACTGCTTAGTGTGGCACGTCATCACAATACTGGCTGATAGAGTGGTAAACTAACCTTGACAGCAGTTCCTCCCTTAGCTTGTTTGGGCTGAGCTTCGCCACCTTCAGCTCCTTTACATTTTCCTCCCTTCCCTCCTCCCCCACCACCTTTATTTTTGGGCATTGTTTCTGGTGTTTGTAGTTTTGTTTCGTGTTTTGGGGGTTTTGTTTGCTTGTTTGGTTTTTTTTTCAATCATGCGATCACATTTCCCGGATATACGCTAATACAACTATTACTAAAACGTGGAACGGAATCTCAAACGGAACGAGGAACGGAATTCGTTGTCAGATTATGAAACACGCTTCCTACAGGTCATACTGTTTCTGAATATATCGCAACCGTCAGTCAACTATGTAACATCGTAGGCCTTTAGTCCACCAATGTATAACGTCGGACATAGTAAGAGGGGTTAGGGTTGATGCTACGGAATCAGGGTCAAAACGGACCGGTACCAAAAAGGCCCATTGCCAAAACGGACTATAATAGTGCTTGATGGGATCGGACCAAAAGGGCCCCTTTATGTATCAATTACTATTTACTACTGTCATGTATACTAAAAGTAACTAATACATAAATATCAAATCCTTATGTTTTATTGTGAAATAAATATGAATACTGTTCAGTAAAGTATCATTGTGCAGTATGTCAGAATCGTATGCCAGTCATCATGAAATTAATTGCGACACGCTGCTACTTGTTCCATGTAAAATGAACAAAGAAGAAAATAACACAAGTTACTGAATATGAGAAAGTTCAAATAAAACAAATACTAATTGTGAAAGAAAACATTTGAATCAATAATATGTTTCTTATAACATACAAAGACTGAATACGAGTTAGTGTAAACAACGTATGGCTTATGCATGCCAACTTTGTCATGGTAATGCCTTAATTAAGTAACGACGTTTCCATTAATAATGGATAAGTATGTTCATTTGCCAAGACTATTGACTCTTTTCCTGCTTCACATACATTCAATATCGTTTATTCATGTGTATGGATAGTTTAGGCTTTAAATTGACGTTTTCTTGTAGGCACCGTTATTGCGTTGTGGTTGCAATGAAGGTCAAGTCAAATTTTGAAGAGAATTAAAGGGGGGGGGTTGAAACAACTGTTACGATGGATTAAAAAACAAGAAGAAAAGGTATAATGTCTAACTAGCATTAGCAACAAAAGACAAAATAACGCTAATTTCAGATTTATAAATCTATTAATAATAACAACAATTAGTTATAATACATGAATATTAAATTTTAATATCCAATACTAAACATATACCTTACACTACAACAAACTGCACATAATGGCTGTCAAATAAATTAAACAGTACAATATAGTATGCAATTCTAGAATAACAGCAGCAAATAAGCACCGAACTATAAAAAAGCACAAAAAAACATGTATGTATAGATACTCACTTTTCAACAAGTTGTTGTTGTTGTTGTTGTAGGGTTTAACGCCATTTTTCAGCACAAGATAGGCTATACATGGCGGCCAGTACAATTGGTGGAGGAAGAACCCTGGAAAACCCCGGGAAGAACCACCGACCCACGAGAAGCTACTGGCAGGCTTTCTCACTTGCCCACGTTAGCCGAGCCTGAGACTCGAACTCGCGCAGACAGAAGTGAGATAGCAGTGATCCGTAACGGTGGGCGCTCTAGACCAATAGGCCACTCGAGGCCCCCCTTTTCAACAAGTAACCTTACAGCACAACAAAACTGCACACAATGGCTGTCAAAGTTAATCAATAGTACGATATATGATGCAATCCTAGAATAATAGCGGCAGATAAATACAGCCTGGTACCTTGGCCTCCCATGATGCCTCGCACACAAGTTTTACTGAGTACAGTAATCACCTTAACAGGTTTTGTTGAATCTCTCTGTGATACTCTGAAACAACGACATACATCGGGATGACATTTTTCTCTTATGCTAATTTATCAGGGCCGACCGGAGGAGGGGGGGAAGGGGATATATCCCCTGGGGCCGGGCCCGTAGGGGGGGGGGGCCGGGCCGAACAACACTTTTTAATTTTATAAAAGAAGAATTTTGCTTGAACAAGAACTAGGAGAGGCCCGGGTGTTTCTTACCCCAGGGCCCATGATCGCTCTCTACGGCCCTGTATATTATTATTAAGATAAAACTTATATCTCTGATTCAAAAATAACAAGCAATTAAATAAAACGAAAATTAGCAAGCAAATAGAGATATATTGCAAAATAGTATATAAGATATATATGGTAAAAACGTATCGGAACCATTGATGTAACGATGGAAAGTGTGAACCCAGATTTCATTGTACGGAATGAACTTAATTAGTAAATTAAAACAGATCTCCTTCAGCATCACTCAGCAACGAGCATGTTATCCAAGATCTACTGCCGCGCTGTATGAGCTTGTTGGAGATGTACGAGATCTTCTGAAAGAATACCCACGTGGTCATAATCGACAATGTCGATCACTGCGACGTAAATTAGTCCGTGAGTTTAAAAGCCTTCTTGGGTGAGATATTTTCACTCTACAGAGCTATGCCAAACAACTACGCGATGAGTATAAAACACTCACAGGTAAAACCACAGAGTATCCAAGATCGAAAGCAGAAGTTCTAAAGCTTCAGGACGAGGTGATCAGTAGACGGAGGAGAGCTGAGATTCAGAAGCTGCCCAAGATAAACCTGCATCGTGAAACACTCACACCGCGACAAACTCAAATGCGTTTAAAGGGGCTGACAAAGTGTTTGTTTATGATCATCCCAAAGTACTTACTCAAGGAGTCCATAAACAACTCCTGCAACAACTGCTTAAGCCTGTCGTTCTTCAAGTGCTTCAGACACATACATCTATCAAACTGGGTGTTGCTTTTAACACTCAGATTACACGAGAAGAAAAAAGCATTGATAACTGGATCAGATCCGAATCAGCCATCGTTTCTCGTGGCAGTAATTTCAGCGAGAGTCTTGACATCATCTAGTCGTATATCCAACGTAGCATAGAAGATTATCAGGAGTGAGGAACTGCATGGGTCTTTGCCGGAGTCAATCGATCGAATTTGAGTCTCCAAATACAGTCCGACACGAGCAGGTCACTATGTCAAACTTCCCAAAAAGATTTTAGCGACTAAAGCCTGTGTGAACGTTAAAAACAAGGACGACTTATGCCTGGTCTGGACGGTGCTTTCTGCCCTTCATCCTGCTGAAGATCATGTGGATTGCGTATCTGACATGAAAACCCTATCTCAATAACATCCACACAGGGCATATCCATTTTCCAGCTAGAATTAAAGACGTCCCCACATTAGAAGTACTCGATCATCTATCGATCAATGTCTTTGGTCCTGAGGAAAACAAATACACCATCCCTTACTGATCTCCAAAACAGCCTCACAAAGAAGTATCAACATACATTACTATCAATCACATTTCAGTTGGATCAAAGATTTTTGCCGTCTGTGCCGATCTCAATACACTAAGCATGAGGACAAAGCCTATTTCTGCTACAGACGCCTGCACAGTTTTTCGAAGAGAAAAAAGCTTGAGCATCTGGCGTTGGAGTATTGTCAGGAAACACAAGCCGTTCAGATGCCAGAAGAGAGAAAAATACTTTACAGTTCGAAAACAACCACAAAAAAATACGCCAAGACGTTTCATATCGTCTTCGACTAGGAAGCGATACTAGAACAATGGAGGGACCTCATCGTGATCCCGGCTAAACTTTTACCAAAGTGGAGCAAAAACACGTCCCATGCGCTATCGGCTATAAAACATGCTGTTCTGCTGACGAGTGCTTGTCTTCATCTTATCGTCAACATCGGGGTGCAGATTGTGTGGTCTGGTTCTTTGAGCAGCTCGTGTCCAAGCACACACATATCACAGACATCCGAAAAAATCAGCACCGCTGATTCCACTCACTCCAAAACAACATCGACAACACAAGTCAGCGCAGCGCTGTCAAATCTGTGAAGAGTACTTCAAACCGCATGATAAAAAAAAAAGTCAGAGACCACTGCCACATCACAGGACGTTATCGTGGTGCTGCTCACTTCCAATGCAACCTCCATTTCAAAGATCCCCAGTTTATTCAACTCATTGCTCATAATTTACGAGGGTATGACGGACATTTTATCATTGCAGCGTTAAACCATCCACGGGTGAAAGTACTTCTAAAATCGGTGGGAAACAAGATCACATGCATCCCCATAACTTTTAAAAGGAGATGTCGTTCTCGATCAGACTCTTTCGATTTACTGATTCGTTTCAGTGTATGTCAGCATCGCTAGACGAACTCGCTAAAAACTGTCCGAAACTGATCCAGAAAAATACATCTGCTCAAACAAAAAGGAATGTATCCTTACAAGTAAATAGATAACTGGTCACGGTTTGAGGAAACTTCTCTTCTAAACAAAGTCGCGTTTTATTCATCATGGGCCCCGGGTGGCCGAGTGGTCTAAAGCGCTCACCGTTACGGATCACTGTCGTCTCACCTCTGTCTGCGTGGGTTCAAGCCTTGGGCTCGGCCAATGTGGGTACGTGAGAAAGCTTGCCAGTAGCATGTCGTGGGTCGGTGGTTCTTTCCGGGGGTTTTCCGGGTTCTTCCTCCACCATTGATACTGGCCGCCATGTACAGCCTATCTTGTGCTGAAAAATGGCGTTAAACCCTACAACAACAACCACCATATTCCTCACTCACTCCTTTAGGACACATCACCGACGACGAATACAACAGAGCTCTCTCGGTCTGGAAAACCTTTGGCTGTCAGACTCTCGGCGATTACCACGATGTGTATCTGAAAACAGATGTGCTGTTACTCGCAGACATGTTTCAAAATTTTAGAAATACTTGCTAGAAGCATCATCAACTTGATCCTCTATGGTACTTTTCATCACCCGGTTTATCATGGGACACTCTACTTAACACGAGCCAGATGCAGCTCAAGCTTTTCACCGACATAGACATATTTATGTTTACATAGCAGATGGTGAGAGGGGGAATCTCCGTCGTCACCAAAACAAACATGCCATCGCTAACAAGTACATGTACGACTACGATCACAATAAACCTTCCACGTATATCCTCTATCTCAACTCTAACAATCTCTATTGATTGGCTATGTCACAACCTCTTCCCACAGAGGGATTTCACTGGATATCGGTTGAACGGTTTATGTAGGAACGTGCTGACTGTTACGTCTACGACGCTGGCTATTTTATCGAAGTCGACCTGACCTACCCACAACACTTACATGATCTGCAC
>JAECUM010003351.1:0-45226 GCA_016617855.1 Megalonaias nervosa | reverse complement strand
GATTTCATCTTGGAAAAGGTTTCAGTCTTCATCACTAAATTATGGATATTAAAGTTTTATTAAACTAATGCACAATGTTACAAGACAGCATGTACAATGAGGGAAGGTACTCAATGTCATGAAATATGACTATAATCAGACTGGTGACTCAATGGTATTGTAAGCAGATCCTGATTTTAAGATGACTGAATTATTGGGGAGCCACCCCACCTAGTGAATGGAGCAATTTTCCTCTTAACTAGAGGTCAAGTTTTTAAAGACCTTAAACTATCATATCTTCACTACAGGGGGCCATGTTTTGGAATAGTAACATACAAGGCTGAACAATGTGAATGGCAAAAGGCTAGCTGAAATTTTTGTTGTGCAATTATTATGTTCTTAAATAACAAAATAATGTATATCAAAATAATGTAATGTGTATCTATACTGAACCAAAATCAGTTGCATAATTCTTACAGCATATGCACCCTGTTTGTTAATTCCCATGAACTCAAATAGTCTTAGCTGAACATTACAAAGAAAGACAGAAATCAATAGATAATAGTTTAGAGTTCTCTTCAGTCTGAAGACTTAAAACTTTGGAAGTTAATGATGCATTTATAATTCATAACATTTTTAAAGAAGAGATAATTTATCGCTGTAGCAGTTAGAGC
Organism: Megalonaias nervosa; assembly: GCA_016617855.1. Lineage (NCBI taxonomy): Eukaryota > Metazoa > Mollusca > Bivalvia > Unionida > Unionidae > Megalonaias > Megalonaias nervosa. The sequence continues at coordinate 44,573 of JAECUM010003351.1, read as the reverse complement.
AACCAATCTCACTGACAATTTACTGTATCACTCATTCATTTTCTGCCCATAAAACAATTCTGGAAGCTTTTAAAGGCTCCATCACGGATCAAGTACATCTCCAGCACACTCATCGAGTCTATCAAGTTGCCATCCCAACAGTATGCATCACATATTTGCTCACTTAAGCTTAAAAATCCTGAATGGAAATCTTTGGACTGGTTTACAGCTGTAATTGGCATTCTTCAAAACAATCTATTACACATCTCTTCAGTGACCAAAAAGGTTACAAGTTAATGACATAAATGGTGAAAAGCCAAGGTTATATGACAAATGAAATGGGATGCCAATGTGGAGAAATGCTAATAGAAAGAAAGAAGGAAAGAAAATATAAAGTATATGCTCTCACTCTTAACTGAGATCTATGTACATGAAAAAACTTGTGACAAAATGTTTAGGGGTTCTTTTTTATTTATGTAAAGTTTCAAATTTGGAACTTGATTTCTTATCACACCAGCTTGTGCATAGAAAATACAATACTAGATTCTTGATGTATGAACAGTACTGGTAAGTAGAAATTAACATGCCAATAAAAGTAAAGAACTTGCCAACCTCAGGTTCTGCCTACAATGGGTAATGAACACTGTAACATTGCAAAACAAAAATAGAGAGAAAAGAAAAATACGTAACAAGTTACTGTAATCCCCAAAATGAAAAACATTCAAAAGAACTTTTTCCCAAGAAACAAAATTTGTATTTCTTGACCAAGCCCTATATTTCAACAATTACATCTAGTTTATAAGAATTTCAATTTTCAAAGAAAGTGCTATTCCAAAAGATAAGAAATTGTTAGGACCTCAAAAAACTATGCAATATTTCGATCAAATCATGTCAGATGTTATTGGTGATAAGCTCATTCAAGTGTAAAATAGCTGCTATTCTCTTGTCTGACATTTCCAATTAACTGTCAAGTAGGAAAGGGTTTTCCTGTTTTTAAAAAAAATTCTTTGCACACAGAGACAAAACTATGACAAATGTGCTCACAGCTTTACAGATAAAAAATTGGTTCAAAGAGCTGACAAAATCTGAAAACTTGAGAAATTCCCTCAGAATCAGGGTCAATTTTAGGACATAAACAATAGGGGGAAAATCCCTCCTTTCATTTGAAAAAAGGGATAAATTTTCCAAATATAAAAGGGATTTAATTGACAAATATAGGTATGGGTTGAAAATACAATGCACAGATTTTATGCATTTCATTGATTTTTTTGGGGTGCAATTTTAAATATTAGAATGGCGCCTGCACTTGCATATCCCAGAATAGACTCTGAAGCATTCTGAAAATTAAAATCTTGCTAACAACTAAGATCTGATGCACGTTTTAATATAATGGTATATACAAACTGAAAACTTTCTTTTCATTATTCCAGGGAAGACTTTACCATCTTGTGATCAAACTCAATTCCTGTTTATCATTACAGATCTTAGACCACATAAAAGCCTATATACCAAGGTTTTAAAACCTAACATGTATTTTTAGTCACTTTTAAGTGTAAATGACAAAACCTGAAATCTTTTATTGATTATAAATTCCAAATCAGCCAAATGGTTCAAAGACAATATGCCAAGTTTTATTTCCCTCTGCACAGATGACATCTCTTGGAATTGATTAAAGCAACATTAGCTTCCCAACATGCATGAGGTGTAGCTTCAAATTTCATGTTCAGAATTTTGTTCTTCAAAATGGGCAGATCTGGGTTGGCTTGGTTTAGTGGTTTCCAGCACATTGGCACACTAAAGGTTTAATTATGCCAAGGTAGGAGGCAGCAAAGTGCCTTACCCAAGGGCACATCCTGGTAGAGGATCCAAGCTAATCAGATGGTGGGGATATTTGAAGGCCATCAATTTGGCAAAACAAATATGACAAACTATCAAACAATTCCCATAATGAAGGTTGAACCAGAAGCATCATTCAAGCAGAAGAAATACATCCCAAATGTTTCTTTTTAAATTTCATGTGATAATATTATGCATTCATGTGAAAGTTTCATTTTATCAATTTCATTCTCTTTTTCAATCATCACTGCCCCTCTTCAATAAATGGAAGGATATCCTGCATGGCTTTGGAATCTAAGATCTTCCCAAGCTATATAATTTATTTCAAAGAAATGTCTTGAATATTTGTTAAAAAAATTGAAACCTACAATACACAAGCATATTTCACATTCAAATGCAACATAATTAAAAAGTCAGTCAAGCAACATCATTTAAGAAAAATAAAATTCAAGCACATTTATTAAGGTTCATTTTCACACACAATGAACCTGTGGAATTTCTTTTGCCAATAATTTACATCCATGCTTAAATCTACTCTGGAATGCCTTTTAACCTTGAAAGCCAAGACAAAAATCTACTTATCCTCATGTAAATGTCTAACATGCAAACACCACAGACCCCGATCTGTCACTGCATAATGTGCTATCAGATCAGGGTCAATTATGTATGTTGACTCTGCCCATGCTAACAGCATAGACTCTGATACGTCATCACATTATGTGCCATCAGAGCAGGGTTTATTATGTTTGATGAGTATGCTTATATTAGCAGCATGGACCTTGATTTGTCATCACACATGCCAAGTATTTCAGGGTCTATTATGTTTGATGAGTCTATTCATATTAACAGCATAGACCCTGATCTGTCATAACACATGTCAGCAGATCAGGTTCTATTATGTTTGATGACTCTGCTCAAAATGGCATAAACCTTGATCTGCCACTACATAATGTGCCAGTAAATTAGGTTCTATTATGTTTGATGACTTAGCTCATATTAACAGCATATATCCTGATATATCACTGCAGAGTATGCCAGCAGATCAGAGTCTCTCATGTTTGATGAGTCAGCTTGTATTACCAGCATAGAGCCTGATCTGTCATCACATGTGCCATCAGATCAGGTTCTATTATGTTTGATGACTTTGCTCATATTAACAGCATAGACTCTGATCTGTCACTGCACCATGTGCCAGTGGATCAGGGTCTATTATGTTCAATGAGTCTGCTCATATTAACAGCAATGACCCTGATCTGTCATTGCATACTATACCAACAGATCAGGGTCTATCATTTGTTGACCCTGCTCATGTTAACAGTATAGACCCTGATATGTATTTTTACAATGCACCTGCAAATCTGAGTCTGTTGTTTGTGGATTATGTTCATATTAGCAGCACAGACCCTGACATGTCATTGCATACTGCACCAACAGATCTGGATCTATTGATTAGCCAGCACATTAAGTGAGCTAGGGTTGGGTTTCACTAGCCATATTGTATCATGATACATATTACACTAACTGTCTTCAATACAATATGCATTACAATAGTAGTATTGCATACAATATGCATCACAATAGTATTGCATAGAATTTGCATAACAACAGTATCACACGCAATAATATGCATTACAATAGTATTGCATACAATCTGCATCACAACAGTATCATATACAATTTGCATAACAATAGTAATGTATACAATTTGCATCACAACATTATTGCATACAATTTGCATCACAATAGCATTGCATGCAATATGCATCACAATACTATCATATGCAATATGGAACACCATAGTTACACATACATAAACTGCAAGTTACACAATGGAGTCCACGTTTGAAAGACAAACATTTTTTGCATCACTGAATCTATTGCAGAATTGTGTGAGTTCCATGAATGAACCAAAGGTTTTTCTTTAGTTTTCTTTCTGTATATCTTTTAAATGTTCAATGAACATTATTCAAGTACAGTAAAAAAAAAAACATGTTTATTATCAACTCTAGGGGGAAGCAGATTAATAACAAACCTATGGGGTAAGCATAAACACACAAACAATATTCATGTTACACAAATATTGACCAGAATGAATACAGTATTAGTTGAAATATACTTACAGACCTCCCCAGGCTTAATAACTACATAATGTGCTTTAAGATTGTTGTACTGATCACTCTTGACAAACTGCACAGACCCAGATCTGTTGGTGCATTATCTGACATCAGATCTGGGACTGTGGGGTTTGCACTTGTACCAGACTTGTACACAAATACATATGGTATTATCTTGCAATATATTAAAACTTTTAATTTGAAGAGTGTATTTGGCAGCAGTTATCTGATCAGAGGTTTAAGGCAACATGCATGGGTTTAAGGACATAATCTCAAGAAAATATGGTGGGTTTAAGAAGGACAGTTTTTACACATTGCTTAATTGATTTATTTGATTCAAAGGGATAGAAAAAAAACAAGGAGATAATGTTCTTTTTCAGATAATTTAAATCAATTAGTACATGCCTCACGCTACTATCATCCTGTATCATTAGTTGTATTCTCTCTCATAATGCGCTATTGTGATCCATGCATCAATGTCTAAATCTAATTAAATAAAACACAATATTGCTAAAAATGCATGAAAATGATTACATTCTTTAAAATATCTTAAATTTTTAACTTTCCGGATCTCAATAACAGGATTATCGAATGTTTCCACATGAAGTTGGCTAGTTTCGTAATGCTAAACCTGCAACATTCAATAAGGATCAGACACATCTTGCTATAAACCTGCAACATTCAATAGCGATTGGACGCATCTTGCTATAAACCTGCAACATTCAATAGCAATCGGACACATCTTGCTATTATTACGAGTCTATGCTCTTAAAATAAGTAACAGGAAAGAGTGAAGTCAACAAGCTTTGTAACTTTAACAAATAATTTATTTCCCTAGAATACAAAGTGAAAAAGGGAAAAAATACAACTTATGGTATTGCAAATAAAATCCCCAAAAAATACAATAATTAAAGACACAAGACCTAGTAATAAAAAGTCCTGAATAAAACTCAGTTCAAGTCCCAAAGAGATCCAAAATTGAAGGTGATGATGTGTCTGTTATGATCTGTGAAGTGCTGATGTGTCAACAGTCTCTTGTTGAATCACAGAAATATTATTCCAGGTTTGAATTCTGTATAAATTCCAATGAATGTCTTTATCCAAGAATTTTGTCAAAGCACTTTTGTATTTCCAGAGAAAAGAATCACTTGAATTCAATAACTTGAAGAAAATGAAATTCAGCCCAAACTGGTCACAACATAATACAGCTTAAAAGTGCTAAATGTTAAGCACGACATAAAATCCATAGTCACAAGATATATAGTTCTCTGCTTGACCTCAGGTCACAATTAGCATTTTCTAAAAACAACCATTACCTAATGGAAAATAACCTTCTAGAATGATCTAATGAGCCTTGTTTATTTACAACACAATAGCCTACAAAATTCGCTTAGGAATCTCCAAAACCCTGACCCTGATCAACATATTTACACCGTCTTGTTTACCTGAATAATAATTCTGATAATAAGCTCATACACATAGAGAATAATGAAGCTATTATTACTTGTTTACATAAATGAAATAAAAAAAATTTTTAAAAAAAAAGTCAATCTGGTCAAGCAGAAATGAACTCAATTTTGGACAAGGTCAAGTCCAGCATACAATGTTACATTACAATAACATGTAATGAAAGAAGATTTAAAACTAACAAACAAACAATTACATTAAATATACATAACACTATAAACCTGCAACATTCAACAGGGATCGGACACATCTTGCTATAAACCTGTAACATTCAATAGGAATCAGACACATGTTGCTATAAACATGCAACATTCAATAGGGATCGGACACATCTTGCTATAAACCTGTAACATTCAATAGGGATCAGACACATGTTGCTATAAACCTGTAACATTCAATAGGGATCGGATACATCTTGCTATAAACCTGTAACATTAAATAGGGATCGGACAAATGTTGCTATAAACCTGCAACATTCAATAGGGATCAGACACATCTTGTTTAAACCTGCAACATTCAGTAGGGAACAGACACATTTTGCTAAACCTGTAACATTCAATAGGGAAAAGACACATTTTGCTAAACCTGCAACATTCAATAGGGAACAGACACATTTTGCTAAACATCTTCATGATCATGATAAGCTTCATCCAAATGGATGCTGGGATGCAAGATGAGTCTAATTTTGATAAGGGGTCAGTAGTGCTGGAAAGACCCAATTACTGACTGGTTGCCTAGAATGTATCCAACATTTTCCAAACAAGTATGAAGCATGCAGAAAATGATTCCCTTGTCCAAAAACTAAACCATGTGAGGGATCTTATCATCAACAAATATGCAGGTCACCATGACTTAGATTGTATGGGTGCAACTTTATGAAAGTCCATCGCTTTGAATGGAAACAGATCTATATGATAATCTTGGCATCAAGATATGGCAGGATAGTCTGACAATTTAATATATTAAAAGAACGTACTCATTTTCATCTGACTTTTAGCTGATTGATCTAGATAAGACTACAAGCTGTGATATGGGTTGGGTAAAAAGCTATAGCTTACATTCATAAAGTCTAAATTGAAATAGGTAAAATGTAACTAAACATAGTGTTCTGGCCATGATATCACATAAAATCATGGAGATGTGATTTTCTTTTACCTGTACAAAGCACTGTGCCATGGTTGCAAGAAATATTTATAGGTACTGTACTGTCATTTTTTAATTGAACATAATTAAACAACTCTTTGGATTTTTAATGATGAATAAGTCCAGTGACCAAGAAAATAATCGATGATAAATATTTTATAAATCCTTACTTATCCAACTTTGTTTCTTTCCATAATAGAGTAAGAGTAATATAATGGCTGATAATTTCAATGGATACAGCTTTTGTATACCTTGTTTGGCATGCAAGTGTTTTCTGCAAGAGCTCGCTCAAGTATCACTTGCTAATATGAAATAGGCAAAATGCAGCAGCTTCGCTCTGAAGCAACACAGTATTAGGTGTGTTCTGAATGATGTTGCATGGCACCAAGGATATGTGACATATTGCATTTCATGGCTGTTCTTTGCCACCTTATTATTTCCAAGTTTGCACTTGTGGTGATATAGTAAAACTAATTTAACTGTGTAATACCTACCTGCTACTATTGCATTTCTTACCTTTTCTGGGATGCCAAAACTGCAATTGAAGCTAAATATTCCCCACTCAAATGTTAATTGGAGGCCCAGAATTGATAAGAACATGAACCCAGTCTTATTCCTTAGTCACGGCAATATACACAATACTTTCCTCTTTTGCCTCAAACTGAGACTAGAGGACATAAGAGGAGGGCTGCAAGATGGAATCCCAGCATCTGTACAAGGTAAGTATTACAGACTTAAAATTAGTTCTACCCTCCCCCCCCCCATTATATTTATTGGTTGGTTTTAATGGCAATTTCAACACATTATTGGCTATATCATGCTGAGAATATTGGAGTTAGTTGAGTGTGTTTCCCAAAGACACACCAAGGCAGTCATAAAGTAACATTTCTCAATCTGAAGAATTATTTCTTGATGTTGTAATGTAGTAAACAGCAAAAGATATCAGCAGAGGCTACACATATTTCCAGTGACACTGTTTTACAACTGCAAGAGATACGGTGTTTACACGTGCTTTATTTTACGGATACAATTTATATAAAAAGCAGTCTGTGAGCACAATTATCTAGCTGAGTATCTGCATGTATTCAATCAATAATGGCAAAGAATATCAGCATCAATGAAATCAATCTGTCTTTTCATATTAAAGACTCATTCACTTCAAATGAAAAATCTTCCACAGGATTTGGAAAAAAATCCTTTCAAATTAGCAAAGCTGGTCCTTTAACTGATTAGTTAATAATTCTATCTACTGAAACAAATGTAATCAAGTTTTTTTGGAGAGTATAAACTTGGAAGCTATGGTAAAGCAATAAGTAACTGTATGAATGTTCTCACCATTATTAATGGTACAGTGTACACAGTACAGAGCTTACCATATATACTTGCTTGTAAGTCGAGTCCAACTGCAAACAACATAGAGCCTGATTCACCATAGCTTAATGCACCTGTATGCAGATCTGGGTCTATGTTTTTTGTTTTACTGATTACTCATAAGAAACTGCATTGACTCAGATCTGCTGGCATATAATGTGACGGCAGATCTCGGCCTGTGCAGTTTGCAGTTGGACTTGTCCTATAAGCAAATATATATGGTACAACTAGCAAGGCTAATAATCTTTAAATATAGTCTGAGAATTTCAATTTGTACATGCCAAATAAATTGTTACATAAGAAACTGTTAATTTTTCCCACATTGATGCATTCTGAAGATGTATACCAGCTTCTTAATATATGAACTATTGAAAATCTTTGACAAGTATGACTTCTCTTCGTGCTGTTTGTATGCAGGAAACAAAGTTTCCTTTGGGCTGGCTGCCATGGCAGGGTTCAAAAGCTTATTGCAAAATCAGAACTAACTAAATAGGCATTTTGAGGTAAAAATCCCAAAAATTTAAAATCTCCAGCATTTTCATTAAATAAACTAAATTTACAAACCTCAAAAAAGTTGCTGAAATTCTAAGACAAAGTCTGATTTTAAAAAAAAGGCATTCCAAGTAAAGTTAAACAGTATAGTTTCATCCATTAAGATGCTATGAAATGAGCTCATTTAACATACAACATTAATTACACTGGAAAAAAAGTTTTCTCCTAAACTTGGTAAAGTCATAGGGAACTTCCACAGGAAAATGGTAATGGTAACAAATCCAGTGTCTTTTGTGCATTTACAAAATTACAATAAGCACCACCTTTTAAACAGATCATAAATCATGTCCCTTGTAGTTCACATGCATGGGTTTGAGTGCAGATTTACTTATTTAATTTTCTGAAGTGGTTCTACTGTGATACATTATGGAGAATCTCAATGAAATGGCAGCAATGCCAGCAACAAGCTTCAATTGTACTCAAATATTTTTTTTTAGATAACTTTCCAATCTGAAAGCATTAGAAATCCATGTGCATAGTCCAATTGACCTATCGCCACTTGTCAATCATGCTGATCAATTAAACCAATCAGTGAGTGTAAATTAGACACACCTCCTGGCATTGCTCATGTCCACCATTTTCCTGACAAGCTGCTTGTGGCAATAATGAATTGATCATGATAACTATTTACAATTTTTGCAGTGATTTCTTGATTTCTCGACCAGTAAGGATGAAAAGAAGGCAGTGGGAGCCTTGTAATTCTGACTGTTGATATCCAGATCATCTAAATGGAGAAATTAGATTTATTCCTTTCCTGAAACATAGACAAAACTTTGATGGATAAAGACTTTTTTGTGGTCGCATGTACAATCAACTGAATATGGAAACAGTTGATGGCAATTACAACATGTTTGTTTGCATAAAAGTGTGTAAAAAAGCATGTCCCATCCATGGCTTGAAGGGAAAAAAAGAATTGAAATTAAAAAATATATATAAAAAATCGTTTCTAGAACATGGGAGGAGAACCCACCCACCTCAACTTTCGGGCTTTGATGTATATTATTTTTCTTGTATATGAAGCACTGAATCCCAGACTGCATTATTTTAAAGTTTGAAAATTTACACTTTAATGTTGGTTTGTCCCCAAAACAATGATTTATCATCTCGATCTTTCAGACACTTGAGTGACTCTTTACTTTCTCAGTGGGAAGAAGGAGGGTGGGGATACAAAAATGTAATAAAAAAAGAAATACAAAAACAATGGTCTCAGACAATTATCTTCCGATATATTATGCATGCATTTACATGTTTACATCAACAGACATCAATGATCAAAATTCCATCTGATGAACATAGTAGAACTTTAAAATTATTATGTACAACAGCATACTTCTAAACAGTAATTATTTACGATTTTGTTATTAATTTTTAATTAATTTACTTCCAAGGCAGCATGAACCTAAGCCAGATAAAATTAATAAGCATAAGATTATATACTAATACATTAGCATCTTTTGGAGCGAATTTCCTTGTACATGAATAAGTTTTCAAGCAGCTTTAAAATTTATTTTTATTATTTACTGACATAACACACTTAGATTATTACTATACAAATTTGAACTACAAATACAAATATTGTCTACTGCAGTATAATTTATGCAACTTTTAAATTTTACCTTTTTAAGAATAATACAAATCATTTTCAATAAACATATCACTTAAGCTGAAACACATTTCTTTGCCAAATACCGCATGTTTGTCGGAGGTTAGCAGGGCATCATGTCATGTGATTTGGTAGGCGGAGCGATCTATCATCTCGCATAAGGTCAATTACAAACTCCACAGACCTTGATCGGCTATGAATGCTCCAGGAGATCTAGATCCATTCCATTTCTCAGTAAAAGAATCAATACAGACCATGATCTACTGGTGGTTTATGTGATGGCAGATCAGGGTCTATGGTGTTTGTAGTTGGTCTAGATTTATTACGTAAGTATATACATTAACGCAAAAATTGGCTTCCCACTCTTCAGTGGATCAAGCCATATAAAAGATAAATGGGATTTTATAATCAAAGAAGGCAATTCAAAATTCTTAATGTCCACATGCCCGTAATTATCAGTGCCAGCTGTCAAATGTCCACTTGCCCATAATTATCAGTGCCAGCTGTCAAATGTCCACTTGCCCATAATTATCAGTGCCAGCTGTCAAATGGAATATAGCTAACTTTCCTTGACATACAAAAATTATCAAATGATCTCACTGGGCTGTACAGTTCATCAATTATGATATTAGAAATATTTTTTTACTTACGGGTGATATTTTATGATCAATTGGAGAAATCGGCAAAACAATAATTGTTATAAAAATGTGTTTTGATCTGTTGCATTCAAGTATGCACATGCATATACATACATACCACAGTGTGCAAAAGTGAACAGATTGTTAAATCAATTTATTACGTCTGGTTTATTTTGTTTTGTTGTCTTAAAGCACAGCAACATAAAGATGTTATTTAGCACTGATGCATTTGGAATAATTTGCCAAAGGATACCCCAAAGTAGCTGGTCTGGGCTGATCAGATGGTAGGATTCAAACTAGAATCCTTTTGGTAACATATCCAGCATGCTAACCATGAAGTCACTGTGACTCCTCTTATTATATCTAAATTCTTATGCTTATTCAAATAATTAGTCCTGTGTATGTGAACCCAATATAATTTATCAAATGACATTTCATTCAATGTCCATTTTGTAGGCATACAATAAGCATCTGGTTAAGTCACTGCACAGTGCATCTTTGTTTCAAAAATTAAAAAAGATTATATGGCCTTATTTTTTACAGAAGCAGAGTTTGTTTGCAATTATTTTTTGTAATGCACCAATTGATAATTAAAAGTTTCAGAATGCACTATTTGTGCAGTTAAATTAACCAGAATGAATAACATAATAAATTAACCAGAATGAATAACATAATAAATTAACCAGAATGAATAACATAATAAATAACCAGAATGAATAACATAATAAATTAACCAGAATGAATAACATAATAAATTAACCAGAATGAATAACATAATAAATTAACCAGAATGAATAACATAATGAATTAACCAGAATGAATAACATAATGAATTAACCAGAATGAATAACATAATAAATTAACCAGAATGAATAACATAATAAATTAACCAGAATGAATAACATAATAAATTAACCAGAATGAATAACATAATGAATTAACCAGAATGAATAACATAATAAATAACCAGAATGAATAACATAATAAATAACCAGAATGAATAACATAATAAATAACCAGAATGAATAACATAATAAATTAACCAGAATGAATAACATAATAAATTAACCAGAATGAATAACATAATAAATTAACCAGAATGAATAACATAATAAATAACCAGAATGAATAACATAATAAATAACCAGAATGAATAACATAATAAATAACCAGAATGAATAACATAATAAATAACCAGAATGAATAACATAATGATTGATTAAAACAAGAGTCCTTCAGGAACTAATACTCTAATGAATTTCCAGGAATTCAAGATAAGATCATTTCTTTTTTTTTTTTAATTGCTGAATGTTCAAACCATTTGTCATTCCTGGGCAATAAGATTTTTCAAATTAGCCATTGTAGCAGCTATATTGGATATAAGATCAGTGCCATTTCCATTTTGGACAAACTGTATACTGTTAGTAGCCTTTTAATGAGTTGACTGCCCATTTAAATGAATTTCTTACATGTTTTTCAATATTTTCATTGTGACAGCTATATCTGAGGTCAGAAGAGCACCATTGTCAATCAGGATTAAGATTTCACAATTAGAATTCTAGTAAAAACTCCATGTCAACATGACTTTCGATTTAGGAGGAGTAACAATAAAAATTTTCAAGATGGCCACCATGGTAGCCATACTGGATCTCAGACTGGCACTATTTTCATTTAATACCAGCGAGACATCATCAGAAATCTGGTAAAAACCCAATAATATATGACTTTCCATAAAGGAGGAATAGCTACACAACTCGTGACCATACTGGATATCAGATGGGCACAATTATTTGCAACCAACAACACATGACAAGAAGTCTTTTAGTGAAAATTTCATGCTGACATAACTTTCCATTGAGGAGGGTTAGCAATAACAAAATTTACAAGTTGACTGCTGTGGTGGCAATACTGAATGGCAGACTAGCATCATTTTCATTTAGGACCAACTAGATCACTGAAGTAATATCCTCATGCTGATATGACTTTTAGTTTAGGAGCAGAATCAATAACAAGATTTTTTAGATGGCTGCCATGGTGGCCTTTTTGGACATTAGACCAACTGTTTTCATCCTGGACCATCTACCACCTTATTAATAGCCTTTCAGTGAAAACTCAAGTTAATATGACCATCCACTCAAAACTGAGAAGTTGATTATCAGCAGTATGGTTTTCATTTAAGACCAGCCAGACCATGGGATAATTTTGTGTGTAAAATTCCATGGCAGGAGGAATACCAAGAACAAACTTGTGTTAACTGACAGACAGATAATGGATGATGAATGTCAGATGACAGATGAAGGACAACAGGCCATTCCATAAGCTCTACCAGTTTATGAAAGTAGAGCTAAAATGGAAAGGTAGAAAAAAGGAAACAGAAGAGTTTTCAAAAAATTTACCGGTAAATAAAAGCCACCTTATCACATTTCATCAGTGCAAGTATCATCATCTCAGATTTTCTTTTTTCTTCAACACATACATAAACTTCATTTCTGCTATGAAAAAGCTTAATGCCTGTATGCTCTAATTTTCCATATATACTTATGTTTATATATATGCATTTTCCTCCTTGTCAAAACAACTTGCATTATATTGTCCCATTAGATGCACAGGTTCAAAATTCACAGTTCCATCTTTTCTAGATTGGTAAAGTTTTGGATATAGGATTCAACCAAATATCTTTTCTGATAGTGCCCTAATCAACAAAATATCAAAGGAGATCTTTCCAAGATATATAATGAAGTCTCACTTGTTCCCAGTCTAAATATCTGGATATTCAAACTAAGATTTCAAGGAAGAGATGTCCTTAATTATCCTTGGAAGCAATTTATTAGTTTCCATTCCACTTTCATCAATGCAAAAAGGGGTGTGTCAGAAGCAACAAGTGTCCAGATTAATGGGGCATCACTTTGACTCACATTTTAATAAAGCGTTCAGGTCATTTCTTAGCCTGATAATTTAGCCGGCAGTAGCATTTGTTTTTCAAGACAGACAAGTCATAAACCAAAAATTAGAACTTGCTTAAACTAATTATCTGTCGTGTTGAACAAGTAAGTTTTTTTGTGAATAAATGACAAGGTTATGTCTGCTTCAAAAGTAATATCTTTCAATGCCTGCCTGGACATGCAGCATAAGGAATCAAAACTGAATACATTTCAACCTGGTCTGTAACTGTCCTAAAGAACATACTTGATCGCACAAGTAGTGAACAACATAAAAACAAGAGTCCCTTTAACGGATTGTCATTCTAATGGTCAAAAAGAATCTGTTGGAATTTATAAAAAGTTGGTTTCTTCTCTCCTTTTAATTGCAGAGTACTGAAATAATTTCAAATATTCAGAAACAAAAACATACCAAATTTGGTAACAAAAATACTTTGTACACGTGTGAGTAGATGCATTAAAAAGATACATAAAACATATACAATGTTGCATACCATTCTGAATAGTTATAACACGATTTTCAATATGGCCACCATGTTTTCATGTTTAATTTTTGTGGGGCACCATTTTTTATTTTTATTTCAGACAAACTCTCAGACCAGAAGAACTAAGAAATTATATTGTTGCATTCTTCCCCTATGCCTTTAGTGAGTTTGGGGAAGGTAGTCATATAATTACTGTATGTATCATTTCAAAACAAAACAAACAAACAAAAAAAAACCGAAACAATTGTGATGGACTGATGGAAAAACTTTTCACCACCTGCAGAAACTTCGCATTTTCTCTAACTGATTGTACCACGATCCTTCTGATAGATTTTCTGCTAGACAACCACTTTTAAAAACCCCAATGGAACAGCAAGAGAAATGTAACTGGCAAACTCATCAAGTCCATTAAAGTTGCCAGTGTAACTGCATGTATCAAAATGAAATTAACAACGATGACAAATAGTAGCAATGAATATGATCATCGCATCGGGGATCAATCTCTGTCATTTCACATCGCAGACTTTTCATTCAGCTGAAAAATCTTACAATGGAATTTATAAAAGCATTTTCTTTTGAAAATCTTTTGGTCCCATGATACTTCATTTATGACAGGTAATGAAAACAATAATGAATTATTGAAATAAATGAACTCAACTGCAATTTAATGTGAAGCTATTGGTGGAGTAATAACACATGAAACTCCTGTGGAATGCACTCATCCATCTTTATGATGAAGGCAAAGAATTTTCTTTAATATAATTATTACCTTAAGCTACCTGAGTGACACGAGAACTACAGAATAATTCTGACAAGTTTCTTAGCCTGAAATATTTCCTCTGGCTACTTGCCCAGCAGGCAAGTGACTTAGAACTTTTACTTGTCCTATATACATGTTACCCATCCTACACCATACATGATTACATGATACTGAATCTATTAAAAATGCCACTTGTCCAAACAGTCAAGTATTTTTTTTAAAAATTATTGGCCCTCCCTTGGCCACCACTCATAAATATGATTGGACAAACTTTCTCTTCGTATATTACATGTATCGAGTACAAATCTTTAATGCTGACATGCCACAAAAAATAATTTCACATATAAATATGGCACACGTTAACTGGATAGTTATGTCACCTGAGAACTTCCGCTCCTTTTATTTGTTTTTAGAAATGAAAACATGGCCCCGGGTAACCGAGTGGTCTAAGGCCCCAAGTGGTCTAAAGTACTCGCTTTAACTGATCACTGTCCATGTGGGTTCAAGTCTTGGTCTCGGCAAATATGGGTCACATGGGTCGGTGGTTCTTATTGGCATTTTCCCCAGCTTCTTCTTCCATCAGTTATATTGGCTGCCATGTATAGCCTATCCTACACTGAGAAGTGACATTAAACCCAAAACAACAACAAATGAAAAAACAATCTAGTATTACACCACACTGTATTTAAAATTCTATTAAACTCTTAAGATTTTCATTGTCATCTTTTGTTATAAAGGCTGCAAAATTTTGGGGGCATTTTAATGGAATGGACTAATTTATTGTTATAATAAAAATTCCTTTGCTGCTATATTTTGAAGGTGTAAACAAAGGGAGCTGCCAACAAATAAATAAACAAACAAAAACTAGGTGATCTTAAATCTCCATGAAAAAATGTTATAATCATTTATACTAGGTTTTTATTAGCTTATTGAGAAGCAATCATGTTTGAGAATTAAATAAAGATGATGTCAAAACAAAAATGATTGGTGAAAAACAAGTTCACTTAAACACAAGTTTCGTGTGATAACAAATGTTGATATGAACAGTATACTAAAACCAAAATGTGCTTGGCTATTGTAAATTTTACTTGATGATATTGCGCACAGTGCAGTAACTGGGTCCATAAAACCTGGGTGCAGTATATACCAAACTACATTAAAGTGACAATGATTGAAATTCATTATGTGTATGTAGGGATTTGGGGTGGGGGTAGGTGGCGGAATAAGCACCAATCATATAACAATCAAGATCAAGACAGTCCCATGCTCAATGAAAAATAATCATTGCTGTGTAAAAACATTAATTATGAGCAGTAAGAAGATGTTTCTGAAAAAGAAACCAATTTATGGGATGAAGATCACGTAGCCCAACAGACAATTGAGATGTATTGTCCAGCAGGTTTCCTAAAATGCATACGTCCCTTAAAGAATGTCCAGCAGGTGTTCTAAAATGCATAAATTCCCTCCAGAATGCTTGTTACTGGACAGATTAAATGTTTCCATAATTTGGGGCTGAAAGGAAGGCAGAATGGTATGTAACACTGTATATGTTGTTTACAATGTACAATAAGGTAGCAACCTCATTATTTACATTGCCCATTTGAAAAGTTGCAACTCCTACCAGATTGTGCTCTAACTTGTGACCCAAGTAAAAGGCAGTAAGGTATCACAGGGAAACATTTGCTCTAAACTGGTCTTTAACAAGAATTTAAGAGGACAATTTCTTAGGTACCATGGACACAATTTCAAATTTATTAAATTCAAAATTAGCTGAGTAATAATTCATCACTCCTTAAATAGTCCCTCCAGGTTTAGAAAAACAATTACCAAAACAATAAAACCAAATACAGTCGAATTTTATCAAAACTTACTCTATATGAAGAGAGATTTCAGAGATTAAAACACAAATTGCAGTACAAAAAAGGGAAATAACCTTCAGCAAGGTGATATGACTCACTCCAAGTTTTGAACTGCACTGAACACCTTAAGGGATTTTATTCACTAATGTTCTATTCTTAAAAATCTTGACTCAGTAATTTACAAATTAAATACATTTGTTTGAATTATTCTGGGCTAATGTTCTGCTTAATCAATAAAACCACAATCTGAATAAGAACTATTACTCATCAGTCCTTTTCAATTATACTTTAAATTCAAGCTACTGGCAATGTTAAGTTTTCCCCCATGTAAAAAAAACCTTTGCCATGTTATAGTGGTGTCATTAATAAGTGATCAAATGAAATTTTTTATATTTTAGGTAAATTGCCAAAGAACTTAAATTATGAAATGGCATTTCAAGGTTGAATGGAAAGTACAATACTATACATATCTGTGTATGCTGGATTCAAATTCAAACTGAACAGACCCAGATCTGATGCCACATAATGTGCTCGCAGATATCTGAGTCTATGCAGTTTGCTAGAGTAATCAGTAGAACAAACAACGCAGGCCCTGATCTGCCAGCACATTATTTGATAACAGATCAGGGTCTATGTTATTTGCAGTTGGACCTGACTTGCATGCAAGCGTATACAGTACCGGTATATGAATTTAAATCTTCCCCGGTTCTGTTCCTAAACCCACTTATGGAATCATCATTTTTCTTAATGTTTCTTAAGTGGGTTTTTTTCATGTTCACACTGACTCCAATCTCACCTAACTCAAGTACATGTAATGTATTTTTGCTTCTCACTGTAATTAATACCCTACACCCATACAACCCAGTCCACAACAGCTAAGAATTGACCCATCACATGCCAGTAGTGACTGCTGACAAGACCTAATTAAAGGCACATTCTTAACACTTAAGACAACTGATCATATTTTAGTTAAATCTTATAGAAACTATGAACATCACAACTAAAATAATTCTGGGCCAAATTTTGTGAGATTTTATCTTAAACTCAAGATCATCTGCATTATCATACTTTAAAATTTATTAAAATTTTCAGAAAATATAAAAAAAATAGTATGAACAGCAGCACATTATATGCCCCACCCCCATATGCTTAATAGTCCTCCATGTGGGCCAATGGGTCTCAATGACATTGACCTTTGGAAATGGGTCTCAGTGACCTAGACCTTTTGGTAAGGTATACAGTCTTGAACTAAACTTACTGTGCAAAAGTCATTATTTTCTTAGTAGACTTACTATCACTCTGACCTTTAAAACCCTGAATCAATAGATTTCTTTATCACCCAAAGTGCAAGCCATCCACAAAGTTGGGTCATGGTCCATTATTTACCAGTAAATTTACTATGAAAAAACATTTTTCTTCTTTCAGGCAGTGACCTTGACCTTTGAGATTCTGTCATCAAAACTGATATGCTTCTTTCTTTCCCAACAAGCAAGTTAGCCACAAACTTTGGTGAAGGTACATGACCAAAACACTGAAATGTTTGTGCAGAAAACTTTTTTTCTTCTATTTATCAGCGACCTTGACCTTTAAATTAATAGGCTTTTTCATTACCCCAGAAACTAGTTGTCAACACACTGTGACTGAGCATACTGAATTGAGCAGAAAACATTTTTCTTCTTTCAGTCAGTGACCTTGACCTTTGACCTACTGGAAACAAAAACAATAAACTTTTTCCCTAACTCAATCTTGTTTTGCAGAAATCATCTTCTTTTGCTTTTAGACAGTGACTATAACCTTTTGAACACACAATTAATATTCTACTTTATCCCGTATACAAGCCTTACACTATTGTTATTTATTTGTACAGAAACAATTTTTCTTCTTTCAGTCAATGACCTTCACCTTTCCACTTCTGACATTGAAATCAAAGTGCTTTTCCTCAACCCAAAATCAAAGTGCTTTTCTTCAACCCAAAATCAAGACCCTGCATAAGCTTGCTAAATGTAGAAGGTGGAGAACTTAAAGAGTTATTGTGCAGAAACAAAACTGGTAACTGGTTGACAACATATTACATTCCACCTTAAGGCAGGTATACAAAAATGATGATGCAAATAAAATACAACAGACCTTCTGTAGCAAGGTCAATTTGGAAAATGCTGAAAGGTAAGTGTGTTGTTGTATGATAAATTATGCAACAGACATGAAATTGTTGGACAGAAAATGTTGTTTCTGAAAGCTTGACAATTGAAAATAATATGATTTTGACAATAATAAGACGGCTGGTGTATGTCCAAATGAATTATAATGGATACTACTTGAAAAAAAATTACAATGGCAAAGAAAATGTCAATTAATGACTTCCTCCATGCATATTAATCTTGTACCAAACAGTCTTCACAAAAAAAAAAATACTTTGTAAATTCTGTCTCCTCACTAAATTTTTAAAAATGTCATGCTTAAAATAAAATAGTGAGATTTAAACTACATGAAAGTATAGTGCAGTTCCAGACAGCATGTGGTAAGCTACTGTTACTATCTCAATATACTTTTACATCGGTTGCAGATGGAACCCAAGTCTGCCTTCAACCTCTGGGGCTTGTCATTTCCGTACACTGATTTGAGTCATCTTCAAATTGTAATCCAAATCTCTGTCAATACTGCCAAGGCCTGGTGACAGAGACAAGGAATGATGCGGTCATTAAGATGCTTGTCAGGGAGTAATATTCAATTGCTCCTGTCCCACTGCAATATTGACTGCCATAATGGATGTAATGGTTGCCCCAGGCGCATGCCACAAAGTTTAATTAAAGCCATGTTGATACTTGGGCTGGAGACAAAAAATTCAATATCTGTCCAATGTAACAAATTCAGTGCTGGGGTAATTTACTAGCAGTACCTCCTGGAAGCACCGATAAACTATTTTTACAACGCAGGTGTACAGAATGAACAGATTAGCATACGGAATGTACAGATCAGAGTGTACGGAATGTACAGATCAATTACAGCACTTCTTCCTATCTAATGTAACAAACACGGTGCTGGGGTAATTTACTAGCAGTACCTCCTGGAAGCACCGATAAACTATTTTTACAATGCAGGGTGTACAGAATGAACAGATTAGCATAAGGAATGTACAGATCAGAGTGTACGGAATGTACAGATCAATTACAGCACTTCTTCCTATCTAATGTAACAAACACGGTGCTGGGGTAATTTACGAGCAGTACCGCCTGGAAGCACTGATAAGCTATTTCTATAATGCATAGTGTACGGAATGTACAGATGAGTGTAAGGAATGGAATGTACAGATCAGACTGTACGGAATGTACAGATCAAATACAGCACTTCCCCACCATAAAGCCCTTCATTATTAACACAGTTGCTGTTATAAGGAAGGTATGGGCATTGATCCCATTTAAAAACAATAGATATATATAGGTATAGATATATATATATATATATATATATATATATATATATATATATATATATATATATATATATATATATATGGAGAGAGTTTAAATACAGACAAAAATGTTATTAATCAGTGGGAACAATGACATCCCTTGTCTAATTCATGAATTAAAATACAAAATATCATTCAGTGGAAACAAGTGGATGATTCCTTGCCTAATTCATGAATTTAAGTGCAGACAAAAATGTCATTATTCAGTGAAAACAATAGGATCCTTGCCAATTTGTGAATTTAAGTACAGACAAAAATGTCATTATTCAGTGGAAACTGTAGGATCCCTTGCCAATTTGTGAATTTAAGTACAGAAAAAATGTCATTATTCAGTGGAAACTATAGGATCCCTGGCCAATTTGTGAATTTAAATAAAGACAAAAATTTCATCATTCACGCGACCATAACAATTTCTATGCACACAACTATAAAATTTAACAGTACTTCATAAACTATGTATAATGAGTGTCAAGATACAGTTATCATGATACAATATATTGTATTGCCATATCCAATACATACTGATGTATCCCTACATTCCATGCAGTGAGCCACAGTCACTCAAAGAGTCAGACTTTTTTAATCCAATGGTCACTAGTAGTCACTAGTTGACAACTGCCCTGGCCAGTCAGGGCCAGGTGTCTTGGTGTACCCTTTGGAAAGACACTTAGCTCTCATTTCTTTATCATGATATAGCCAATAATGTGTTAAATGTGGTTTTGCCAATAATCTTTTAAAAGTTCCATTAAAACTACAAAAGCTAAAGCAAACATTCCCAGGGTTATCATTGTGCTATCCATGCTAACATCATTCACATAGATTGTAAATCTGTTGCAAAAATGTCCTATTTACCTCAAGGCCACCTGATGCCTGGATAGTTGCCCTGGAGCCTGACAACATCAGACTGGCTGAGTCATCTAAAACAAATCTATCCAACAGCCTATTTGCCCCATATAGGACCCAAGTAATCTTGAGAACAATGAGATGTTATCAAATAGACTTCAGTGCTTTGCCATTTCTGTCATCCAATTTTGATCATAATTATGGAATGTCAGAGACTGCACAGAGCACATGGCAAAAAGTTTAATTTCAAGCTTGAAAATCTGTGTATTGGAAACAATATTACAAATCTAAATTGAATGCCACATAAATATGTGCTGAAGAAAACCGTAAAAATAATTCTCTACTGATTCATTATCACATCTTTCTCTACACTATCACATTTGTGTATAAGAAAATTTGAAATAAAACCATACATTCATTTATATACGTAAACTGAAATTTCTTCAAAAATGTATGACAAGAATTTAAATCTGTGACATGTGCCAAACTGGTACAAACTGCTCCAACTCACTCTGTGCTCACTGCAATTCACTCGTACTCATGAAAATGCCCCATTTCAGGTCATGTTCATGGCAACTTATGTCTCAATATATTCTCCTATGGTGTCGAGTTTGAATTCGTAAATTTGTACAATGTATCTAGCTGCAAAATGTTGCAAGCAGAGTAACTTAAAATCTAATATCACAACATGATCAAAACTCCCCATGTCATGAGATGGGTATCTCTATAATCAACTGTTTTAGCAGACCAAATGACAAGTCTATGAGGCGCCGTAGCGGACAAAAGCTGGTCCAATCAGAACGTTGCTGTTGAAATTTTAATGTCATATGTTCAGAATTCCAATTTCACGTATTGTATCAAAAATGCTTGTCCTTAAAGTTCCATTTTCTAGGTCAAGATTTTAGATTGTATCTGTTGAATTAAACAGTAGTGGTTGAAATTTATATTTTCTATGTCAAGGTTTTAGATTGTGTCGTTTGAATTACACGGCGGTGGTTGAAATTTCAATGTCATACGTCGAGAATTCCTAATTTACCTATTGGTTCAAAGAGTTTGTGTTCAAAGTTCCATTTCATATGTTGAGTATTTCGATTTCATCTGTTGAATTACACAGCGCTGGTTGAAAATCTGATGTCCAATGTCGAGTTTTTAGATTGTATCTTCTGAATTACACAGCAGCTGAAATGTTAATGTCATATGTCAAGAGTTTTAATTTAACATGTTGAATCACACTGATTGTGCTGAAAGTTCCATTTCGTATGTCGAGTCTTTAGACTGTATCTGTTGAATTACACAGTGTCGGTTGGAGATTTTATTGTGCTTGTCAGAATTTTTATTTTTATATGGTGAAATGATGTGTTGGTGTTAAAAGTAACATTACACAATGTCCACTTTAACAATTCAAAATAATATCGAGTATTAAGATACATCATTCATGTATTCATTTATGAGGCGCCATTACATTTCATGCATTTACAGTCTGAAAGTTAACATTCACAGGTCGAGAATTACTATGAATTTCTTCGCTAGAGGTCACTCTCATGAACGGACCGCATTATTTTTAAACAAGGAGGCTGCTTCTCGTTGCTGTGAAATTCAACAGATGAAATCTAAATACTTGCCATATGAAATGGAACTTTCATCACAAAAAGTTACATACAACATGTGAATTAGGGATTCTCGACATATGATATTGAAATTTCAACCACCGTTGTGTAATTCAAAATACACACTGTACAACGTCGACATAGGAAATAGAACTTTAAACCACCACTGTATAATTCAACATATAAAATATAAAATCTCAATCTAGAAAATGGAATTTTAAGGACATGCAATTTGATCCAACATGTGATATTGGATTTCTCGACATACGACATCGAAATTTCAGGTGCAACTTTCTCATTGGACCAGCTTTTGTCCACTACAGCATCTCATAAAGGTCACATCTTTGATTTGGCTAGTTTTGGTTTAATGATGATACCCAGCCTTTCTGAGCCATGACAATCCAATAAATTCAACAATTTCCAGCATCATAAAAATTCTTCCGATGTCCCAGGATACAAACAAATTCACATGATTACTGATTGTTAACACAGATGTGTATCCAGTAACTACAATTAAAAACCAACCAACCAACCAAACAACCAACCAACCAACCAACCACGGTTGTAACTGTTAATACTATGCATGCTCCAGAAAGCAAGTACTGTATATACTCACTTAAATGACAGGTCCAGCTGCAAAAAAACACACAGACCCTGATCTGCTGTTGCATAACATGCCTGCAGATCAGGATCAATACTGTCTGTTCTACCAATTAGTCCTTATAAACTGCACATACCCTGATAATGTATCCTTGCCTTAAATATTTACAGCATATTTTCTGTTTCTACTTTCGTGGTGTTTGTTTTTATTTTTGTAATCATATCATTATATATGTTTTTTTTTAAGTGTTGTCAAATGTTGTAAAGTGCTTAGAGCTTCTAAAGATTAGGCGCTATACAAAGTTCTCATTATTATTATTATTATTATTATTATTATTATTATTATCTGCTGGTGCATTATGAATTGGCAGACCTGGGTCTATGCAGTTTGCAGCTCGATCCAACTTATGAGTACATATGGTAAGCACAAAGGCATTGAGATGACCATCAGTGAGTAATGCAACCTGTACACTTTTAGATTCTAATTTTGATCCACAGATTTGGTCTAAAATAGAAATTGATGCAATTTATCTTTCCCTGGGATAACATAATCACAATCAAGATCATTTTCCTTGTATACAGACAGTCAAAATGTAATCTGAGAACTTCTGAAATATTCCCTATATATACTGATTTGTTAAGATTACTACCAGTATATGCAGTTTATCTGTTTGCATGCTTTCAACGAACAATAAATATCTGTATATAGTCGCATACGAGTCAGATTCAACTGCATAAACCCAGATCTGCCACCACATAATCCACTGGCAGATCTGGGTCTATGTAGTTTGTTGGGAGTGATCAGTAGAACTAAACAACAAAAGCCCAAATCTGCTGGCACATTATGTGATCACATAACTGGGTCTATGCAGTTTGCTGGCAGCATAAGTAGAACAAAACAATAGCCCTAATCTGCTGGCACATTACATGACCACAGATCTGGGTCTGTACCATTTGCTGTTGGATCTGACTTGAAACAAGTATGTGATATTGCCTATAAAATGATATTTACATTAATATGTATGTACTTTATTGTATATTCATTGTTTCTTATGGCTTATTCTGGGAAGACAACCACATGCTAACTTGAAGCTTTCTGCTAAGTCACTCTGCCATAGTGCTACCTTATTCTGGGGAGACAACTACATACTACCTTTGACTTCTGCTGGTCATCCTGCCACATTGTTGCACCTTTTTTGAATAAATATGGTCTAAACAAAAATGTATAACAATAATTCAACTGTTGTGGTCAACAGTACACATGAACATGTGCTGAAATCTTCATCCATTTCTATCTGGAACTACAAAACTCTCAATGTTGTTCCTAATCTAAGTTAACTCCAAAATCTAATCCCTTCATAAGTGTATTTCTGGACCACTGCTGAAGACACCAGCAATAAGGAGTGCATCAAAAAGTTAGCTGCTGCTGAGGAGTTCTGTTTGGTTGTGACAATTTTAACAACCATACTGGATGTAACAATCATACCAAACACCTCAAGTACTCATATTTGGAGATGCAAATCAATGCCTATCCAGAACGCTGAAACACCGAAAAGCAAAGCAGTTCACTGGTATTTTTTTCTGCTATAGGAACTTTTGGACCAACTCCATGACCCACCAATCATAAAACCCTGGGTTTTCAAGGAAGGTGATATGAAGATACCATGTATATGTGGGGACGACAAGCCCAATTTTGACCTACCAGTAATTGCCTGTCAAGTAAGATAATGTGGAGAAAATGGTCTCAGAATTTTGCTATGTAAAAAATTGGGCTACTTGCATGAAATTTTAGTTGCCCAAAAATGATTTTACTTGTCCTAGCTAGCTGGGTAATTGCTATTCAATGTACTTGCTCAGCTGCAGTTTGCTTTGATTTTTTTGAGGTACTTTTAACATTACTGGCAATATTATGCTTAGGAAATGAGAGCTATGTGCCTTCCTAAAGACACACGGAGATGGCTGACCTAGGTTCGCTTGGCGTGTATCGAACCTGTAACTCTTGGATTACTAGTCAGACACTCTACCAAGTGTGCTCCCTTTGCTGAGTTAGAATACATCTTCCCTATAATCCAATGCCTTTTGGGGGCCAACAGTCCCTTAGCTGAATAAGTAAATAAACTGCCAAAAAAGGCCCTATAGCATCATGCAATGTCTGTTGAATAAGCAATGGATTCTTTCATTTCATGTGTGTCTATTTGTATGGTTTTACTCAAAATTATTTTCCAATTCTTGCCTGTATTTACAGATGTGCCTCTGGTGTGAAGCTTGAGGAAGAAGTACTATTATTTATTTTCAGTGACATATTACCACACCCGTCAACCGCCCAGCCGAGGGTGGCAACATTTTATGCGGCAGCAAATTCTGAAGGCATCTTTAACAAAAAACAGCTTAAGTGAGAAAATAAAATACGAATCGAAGACAACAGTAATTGGCTGCTGTCGACAACAAGACTCACGATTCACGCAATTCACGGACCATTGGAAAAAAACAGGATCAATGAAAATATCGGACTGACTGTTCAACCTAAATATAACACAGTAAAGTACCAATATAAATTGTTCAAGTGACATAGAGATATAAAAATTTGCAAAACAGAGGCAAAATTTAAACATAATGATAAATGTTACTGTGCACATTTTCTTCACATTAACGACAAAATTTTTATAGCTAACATTTTGTCAATAAAAGGACTAAAAACAGTCCCTGCTGATAAAACATACTGAACAATTTTATTAAGACAAAAAATATTATTAAATTAGAAAGAATTAATATCACTAACAGTTGCAAAATTATCGGTCTGACAAATAATGTTGACACATGGAAGATATGACACATGCTTGTGCAAGACGACTGTAATTTTAATCCCTACATCTTACATAGTTACTGAACATTGGTAACTGCATTATTTACATGCATTTATTGATAAAAATTAGCTTCAATCAACTGAAAAATCAGATTCTACGATGCAGTGAGGCACAGTAAGCCCATTAAATTGAGATCTGAAGCAGCAATGAACCATCAATAAAGGCAGAAATTTTTTTCTGAAAGTTTCAACAAAAACGCATAATGCACCAGCAGACTGGGTCAGTGCAGTTTGTTAGGAGTAATCAGTAGAACAGACAACAGAGACCCTGATCTGCAGGTGCATTATGCTACAGATCAGGATCTTTGTTGTTTGCAGTGACTGGATTTAATAAGCGAGTACAAACAGTGTTACAAGTCACGACTCAAAAGCATCCAATATTTTAAACAGAATAAACAGATATGTTTACACCCAACCACATGCGCATTTTGTTCTGTGTTGGTAGAAAGAACGAATTTGATATGGTGAAGGGATACATCAAGGCCATCAAAATATAAATGCACACATCACATGCCTCCCCATGCTTTCCAAATACATGTACTACTAAGCTATTACAATACAAATGAAATCCAAAACAATTGGATTTCTTTTTTTTAAAAAGTCACAGTTGGTGCATCTCAAAATACTAACGAGAAGCGTAATAGTTCCATTCTGGGCATGTGATCTGGAATTATGAACTGAACACCAGATCAAATGTCATATCCACCATGTAAGATTAGACAGGTTTGTAATGTTAAAAAAAAATACAGGTATACAAACAAACGAAGAAAACAAAAAAAGGTCAATAATGAAAGGTTCATTTTGTCTTTTCTTTTTTAGGGAGGGGGTTAATGGCACTTTTAATACATTTGCTATATCATGCAGAGGAAATGGATGCTAAGTGACTTTCTCAAGGAATAGGAAGGTATCAAACCAAGAACCTGTTGAATCAGAATTCAAATGTGCAGCTACAGTCATAAAACAAAAAAATTAGCCATGGCCTGCACACTGAGCCATCCTTCCAGCTATTATACGAATCTTAAAGAAGGTGGAACAAAACAGTACTGAAATAAAAGGAAGGCAAAAACTGTCAAGATAAATCTAGTGTGGATGGACATATGGATGGACACATGGATGGACATATGGATGGACACACAAAGGGATGCAATGTCCTCTTCCCATCAAAAATATCAGAGTTTAGACATACCAACTTTGAATCTTGGTATTACAGCTCAAAGTAGCAAAGCATCTCCCCAACAATTCTTTGATCTACCCATAAAAGTGGCTCCAAAACAAAGGGAAATGAAAGACACACTGGTTAAAGTATCTCTTGAAAAATAAAATTTTTACAAAATGTTAATGAATTTTAATAAGGAAATTGTTGTCTGATAATACGCCAACACATAAAGTTTTAATAAATTTATCTGGCTGCCAACCGCAAACCTATTACGATGGGCCAAATACTTTAACTTTCTCCTTCATCATTGCATTCCTAATAAGCCCTGCTTACAAAGAGTATTACAAATTTTAAATGTTGTTACATTCATTTATTTATGCATTCATTAGCCATCCAGGATACAATGACTTAGACAAATCTTTCAACAGACAACATTTCTTGGCAGTGTGATAGTTTATATTCATAGTAACCTACATACATAGAGACTACCAGGTAACTCTTTCATAACTTCACTAAATAATCAGTTGCTGCCTTTATTACCTACATACTGCAGGGCAGGAAAAGGCCACTATGTCACACAACAAAGAGTGGCACTTCAGAATCCAAACAAACATAGGCATGTTCCACCTACATTCAATTAATCCATGAGGTCAGTCAAAAGGCATGTTTGTTTTTTTTATTGGTGTGGGTTTATTTATCAGCACATGATACATGGTGGCTGTACAACTAGTGGAGGAAGAACCTGGAGAAAAACCTGTTAAGAATCATCCATCCAGACATGTTTGTAACTAAGAGTGTACATTTCTGTATAATGTTTATAAAGTATAGGACACAATATTATAACAACAAAAGAAATGATTTTTTTGTGTTCAATACTGTAGAACCTGTCTTGAAAGACATCCCTTCTGCCACATTATGTAATGGTCATTGAAGACACATGGTCTCTCTTAGCATGGTATTTTAAGACACATTTTACTTTTACTCTCTATCTAGTAACTGTCATAAACATATATGATATATGGCTGCCTATGTATTTGTACATAAAAATCAGATTAAGAATCTATGCTGAAACTTAAAGAATAAGAAGAAAAAAGAAACTGAGAACCATATAACAGCAAAGCCATATCACAGCTATGAACCTTTATTTATATACTGGTATAGTCAACTCACCTTAATCACATTTTCATTTACCTATCAAGTTTTTATTTACAAATTTCAGGAAACGGTTCTTTTGTTACATTAAAACTACAAGTTTAGCCAACAGTCTTCTATACCAACTCAAACATTCATTTTATCGCAAAAACGCTAGAGGTAAAGAGATGGCGGACTAAGTGCAGAACAGCAGGCTTCCCACAATTTATGGAACCAAAATAAATCATGATCACTATTTAATGTGCAATTATATGTCCCTTTGAAATGTGTGTGTCTTCCTGATTTGTTAAACATAGGGACATGTTTTCCCTAGCTCAGCAGGACCTAGGTACAACAGTGTACATGTCATCTATACAGCATTCAAACACAATCATCATATGCCCATCACAACCCTGCATAAGAGTTTTCTCCCATGCTTAGAAGAATGTGGCCATAGATGTTAAGCCAGTGCCTGACAGCAATGTAATAAGCTCACAGTGAAACATTACAGGTTACTCTTGTTACATTTGAATGTATTCAACTTGAAATGACCATCCATTCACATCACTGGATCACATTTTTATAATTTTTATCTGTTTTTTAATAAATGTGCATATTGATAAACCTGTTCTATATATATATATATATATATATATGAGACATAAGCCATCTTTTCAACTCTTTTATTATATGTATTTTATTTCTTTTATGGCAGTCAATCAAGGGCGAGGGTGCGTCTGCATCCAAGTAATGTCCACCACCAGGTAATGTCCACATGCAGGTAAAGCCCACATCCAAGTAACGTCCACATCCATTTAATGTCTACATCCAGGTAATGTCCGCATCCAAATAATGTCCACATCTAGGTAATGTCCGCATCCAAATAATGTCCACATTTAGGTAATGTCTACATCCAGGTAATGTCTGCATCCAAGTAATGTCCACATCCATGTCCACATCCAGGTAATGTCTGCATCCAGGTAACACCGGTGTCACATTTGCTAAACCCAGGTATTAAGTCATGTGTTTGATGTCTAAAGATTGCCGCAGGCTAGTGTTAATCTCTTGTGCAAGGTTACCATGACCTGCCGGAAATTGGAATTGGAGTAGGCGGCCACTCGTGTCATTTGACAAAAGGATTGTAGTATTCACACCTAGGTGTTAAATATTTGTTCAGACATCAAAGGAAGCCCACAGGGTGAACGGGGCATGTTCTCATCTGTCCCCATGTGGACAGACAGCGAGAGGACATTGTCTGCTAAGTTTGATTGGATCAGTTCACAGCGAAATCCAATCGGAATTGAGATAGAGGGTATGATTACAACTTAGATCCGAATTATAACTTTGTACCTTGCAAGCAAAGGGTCAGTTACGCCTAGACAGATTGCTAAGAAATACAGTTACTCCGAGAAGCCACTCGGAATTGGCAGTAAAACTTAGAACAGATTCTAAGGGAAGAAAAGCTTCGAAAAGTTCAGTAAGTTATTTGCTCGATTTTTGCAGAATATTATGGCATCATAATTGTAATATTTGAAGTATGTATACTTAATTACTGGCATCATTTAGTATGTAGAATTACCTTTGTAGAGTTTCATTTACATGCGTATTTGAGAAATGGGCTTGAGTATTACATAGAGAATTATGCAGATTGTTAGCTTGTGGTCAAAATTAATTTGTAATTTGCTATTAGGTTACTTGGAAGTAAACCAGTACATTTATTAATGTGTTATGTTAGAATTTATGCATGCATGAATTGTGAATTTGAAATGGTTGAAGTATGTAAGATTAGTTACTATGGACGAATATGTATATCAGAGCAGGGATATTTGAATATTTGTGTACTTCGTATGAGTTGTAATGTAAAGAAATGCGTCTGATTGTGGTGATATTGTTTAGTATAAGAAGTAATTGATACCGTGCTGTATTATGACGTTGTTTTACCATACAAGAATGTATGAGTATTTCAATGTGAATGAATGCGTGACCGAAGAAATTTAATAACTGTTATCTGACGATAGGCTGGGTGTAGTGTGAGATGAGCGGGCTATGGAAATATATTGTACCGTCCTTGTGTTTTCACAGGAAGCTTTTTAGGGGACAGAACCTCCGGTTCAGTTGAGTCCTGAGTCTCCAAGAGGGGAGACAGAAGTGAGACTAGAAGAACAGCGGGAGTCGACAAAAGTCTAGTTGGTGGAGAGAAGGTGGATAGATGGTGGAGGAGGAGGAAAAGGAGTCTGGAGGAGGAAGTCGAGGAGGAGGAGGAGTATAGTGAAGTTGAGGAGGAGAGGGAGTATAGAGAAGTCAAGGAGGAGAAGGAATTTGGAGAAAGTCAGAGAGGAAGAGAGAAGGAATTGGGGAGAAATAGGAGAGAAGAATACACAGATGAGTAGAAACAAGGACAGGTGGAAATCTATCTCACACTAATCAAGTGATGCAATAGGCTATTAAAGGGTCGAGCGGAAGGAGTGTACTTGGTATATTTGAATCATTTTACTATTGAATTGTTATTAAATTGTTATTCGTTGAATTTCACCCTTTTTTGTATATATAACCATTTAACCATCTGCATTGCTGACTGGGGCTCGGAGCTGTACATCAGTCTTTCAC
This sequence comes from Megalonaias nervosa, assembly GCA_016617855.1. Taxonomy (NCBI): domain Eukaryota; kingdom Metazoa; phylum Mollusca; class Bivalvia; order Unionida; family Unionidae; genus Megalonaias; species Megalonaias nervosa. The sequence continues at coordinate 13,551 of JAECUM010003351.1, read as the reverse complement.
TAACTTACTTCCAACCTAAATCGAGCCTGGGTGGGACTTCTACAATAGTTTGATTATAATATTGGAAGCACCCCACCCCAATCCCTCACAACCAAATCCTCACAGTCTGCATCCAGTTAAATACAAAATATTGCCATATCACAAACACAATGAACACTTTCTATTCCTCATGTTTTCTTGAGGCAATCCATCTTCCATAATTTTATTTCCACATTCCTTCTTTATTCTACACTATAGGTAGTTGATGTGTCTTGGTAATATCATGTGAAAATGTAATAATGAAACAACTGACATTACAAAATCTACCAAATTTTTTAAAATAATAATCTTATTTTTTTCCCATAAAGGATTGATATAACATTTCAATTTTTGTCAGCAAACACATGCTTTTCTTAATGGTATCCCCATACCCTCACTACCATTAAGTCAAAGGGCTTATGAAAGTTACACCGTGAGAAAATAATTTACAGTGATACCTAATCTAATTATCAACCCTGAAAGTTCATAAGTGGTAATTTAATTTGTGCAATTCAAATGAATTGTACATCTGTCTTCATGATGAATGTCACTCTCATGGGAGTTGTTGTTGTTGGGGGATGGGGTCGTAATATCAAGCTATTTCAATGTATTTATCCTCAGATATTTTTTTTTATAGTTCATTGAATTTTAAAGGCTTTGTCTCAGACATGTCCAATAACAGAGCTATGTTCACTGTTCCGCTATATTAGTCTACCACAATGTCTTTGCTATACATGTAAAATAAACACAAAGCCTTGCTTTTGATCAGCCAGATGACACAATAACCCACATTACCCTTGATTATCAGTGATCTGAAACTTGTCTATTGCCTAATCAATGTAATGTTTGATCAGTATTTATCTAATAACCCATTATCATTAAACTGTATAAACTGATGTTTTATATAATAAAATTATTGTATGTACAATGCTGATAGAAACATGTAATAATTCATAGTATCGACCTTCATAATGCATGTGCACCTACTTTGCATTCACACTCACCTGAACATTAATCGACATTACAAGATCTTTTGGTCTCAATAATCTGTTAAACAGATGGATTTATCAAAGACATTTAATCCAACAGACTTCATTGGGTAAATTCAAATAGACTGCAGGGATTTTAAAACTCTGAAAATCCACTGTTGCCTGTTTAAAAATCTGATCACCTAGCCAATTTTCTGGCTGCCTGCTAAATAAATTACTGTCATTGTCTTTGGAGACTGCTGTACAGGTAATCAAATTTTTTCACCAGCTGTTGTCATGTACTGGTATATAGTTAGTCCTAAATGCACACCATGTACTTGTAACTAGCCATCAGTACTGCTAATGGGAAGTGTCACTCCTTTTTACACGCACATTTAATCTGTTTGAGATCAACAAACAGCAGACAATTGAATAATTTCCTTTGTTGATGGTGTCTTGCTATCAACTTTCAAGTTGGCCACCCCTGACCAGAAACTTGTCAATATATCTTAGTTCATGTCATTACACTTTACTGTTAATCTGACACTATTAATCCTGTACCTCAACTGTCTCGGAGCTGATAATTTTCCAAGAGGGATTTTAGTTATAGCCAAAGTAGTATGCAATAACAATTGTGGAGGGTGTGATATGGCTCTTTAATAATAATAATAATAATAATAATAATAAAGACTTTATTTAGAGAAGGTTACTCAGTTACAGAACTAATCTACCCTGAGGCCTTTTAGCTGTTATGAACAATAATATACAGTATATACAACATGATGTGAAAAATCAGGCTTGACACTAGATCAAAATATCAAGCCTGGAACATACACACAGTCATCTGTGAAAACATAAACATATATAAAATATAAATTATCATCCTACATGGAAAAATTCAACTGTGAAAATTGTTGCAAAAGTACAGAAAAGCAGGTGATGTTTATATTACTAGAACTGTTCAATTGTCTTAAGATTTCATCCATTTGAGACATCGATTATGAAAAGAAGAAACGGTAGGAGCCTGCCTTATGTCACTAGGAATGTTGTTCCATACCAGTGGATCAGTATATTCAAAACTTTTTTTTAAAACAATTCCTTCTTTGATCTTGGTATAATGTAATTTTTACTTGGGTCAGTGGTATCCTCGATTCTTTCTATACCAATGTATTGGCCACCATACATAGCCTATTATGTGCTGAAAAATGGTGTTAAACTCCACAAAACCAAACATCACAGCATAATCTTGCCTGGTATACTAACCTAATTGGAACATAAAGTGACTTAGTTTACTGATGGTCACAAAATTTATATGATGTTAAAATTTTTAATTGTTTTAACCAATACATTATTCACCCAATTTTCTTGAATTTCTTAACAATGAACAACAACAATAGAACTTTATCATAAAGTGGTAAAATTTTTACAAAAAAGTTTTAAAGAAAATGCTGGTTCCTAAAGTGGATGGTACCACTCACAGGGGGTGGGATTACTGAGGGCAGGTGTTAATGCTGAATAATACTTTTTACGGGGTAAAGTAGGGGGGTGCTGAGGATAACCAAGGGGGGCGGTGGCCCGAAAAAGTTTGGGAACCACTATGCTATAATATCAAAAAAGTACAATTATCTGTGCTTTTGAAACTTATAAATTAGTCAGCAACTGTTTATTCTCAAACCCTCAGTGGGGCCCCGAGTGGCCGAGTGGTCTAAAGCGCTCACCGTTACAGATCACTGCCATCTCACCTCTGTCTGCATGGGTTCGAGTCTCGGACTCGGCCAATGTGGTTATGTGAGAAAGCTTGCCGGTAGCTTCTCGTGGGTTGGTGGTTCTTTCTGGGTTCTCCCGGGTTCTTCCTCCACCATTAATACTGGCCGCCATGTATAGCCTATCTTGTGCTGAAAAATGGCGTTAAACCCTATAACAACAACATCAAACCCTCAGCAACTATTTATGAAAAGCATTTTTATCAACTGGATTTCAATTGCTTGTGGTCATAAATGATCCAAGTATTGTATAATCAAAGATGTACTTGACACTGCAATAAATAACAATTACACAAACCTGATCTTGCAGTGAAAATATTGTTCAGTGATATCAATTCATGTGTGTGCCTTGTCACCATCAGTTTGCAGTTCTCTTGACATGCAGGAAGTTTAGTACCATATGTAATCATTTGTCAGATATTTCATTTCAAAACATGAAGACATCAAAAATGATTTTCTCAAAAATGATCTCAGAAGTAATTATACCGAATTAGTTATTAGAATAACCATACAAATTGCATACATGACTAATAAACATCAAACATCCTAAATTAGAAGATCAATCTGTGCAAACAAACCACATGGATTAAAATTTTTCCAGGGTTCTGCATCAAACATTTGAAATTTGACTGTTATTATTACATTATCAATGTCCCTTTCTAATTAATATAAAAAGCCCCTCGACCGTAGTGGTAGTCATCACTCCAACCCCACCCCCATTTCCTGATAACTCTTATCTGCATTAGTAGACATAAGAAAGGTTTTTTAAAATATGCTGTTAGCAATAAATAAAAATGCAAAGTATCAGTACCAGACATCCATGCTGCTTATTCTGAATTATACCCACAGCAGAGACAATGCAAATATGATCAGGACAAGGTTAAACAATGTAAATGATAATAAACCCATCTTGTACCTTGTACTAGCATTTGAAATCCTTACAAAGTCCAGTGTCATTTGGATATTTTCAGCCAATCAATGTCAGAATACACTCAGCTGCCAATCAAAGACTTCCTGGTAACCTACTTACCTACTTTCTGAGTTGCAGTGTACATCACGCATATGTATATATTGTAATTTCACTATTTTCTTTAGGAGAGACAAATAGACCCCTTCCCCCCCCCAAAAAAAATACAGTTTACATCAAAACATTTTAAACTAGTGTATATCTCAGAATTTCTGTAAGCTTAACAAATTTCAGTAAATTTCACAGGATAACTATATCATTGCTAACATATTTTGCCAAAAATATACACTGTAATATTAGAGACAAGTTATTTACAAAAAAATTTGTGACTAACATGAAAATTGAATGATACTAAAATATTATTAAAGTGTTTAAAATTAATCACACCCTAACGTACCATAGCATAATATTTTTTATAAATGCATGAAAGTCGATTTAGGCCATCTTTGTAACATGTGCATAAAAAATTTCCCTACCTAATTTTATGTGTCTATAAATTTGCTTAATTTTGCTAACAAGATTATCCTCAGAGTCCACAACTTAAATAATGTCTAGAAAGTATTAAAAGTTGGTATAATGGCCTGAAAATCTAGTGAGTTTATCTGTAAATGAATACAAATAAGCCTATAAATTGTCATTCATGTAGCTGTGCTGGTTCTTGTTTAACTCTGCCAACAAGCATTCTGACAAAAAGGCCAAATCCCATCTGTTACAAATGTAAAAAAATAAATCATTTAAAAAAAATTGCTGTGGTGGTTTGGTTAGGTTTCATTTGATATTTTATGGCACATCAGCACAACTAGGTTATGTAGGGCCAAAACACTGGAGTAAAGTGCCTTATCCAAGGACTCACCAAGGTAGCTGACCCAGAATTGGAAAGGATGCTGTAATGAACTTGAATCAAATCAAACTGCAGTTTATCTACCCATTTATGAAAGACCTCCAAGTCTGCTCAAAAATTTTTCTCCCACTGTGCTAAAATTGTTTCAGGACAGACATACAGATGCAGCAACAAAATATGCCCCCTTTTTGGGGATTTAACTGGAGGCATAACTAGACTTAAATATAAACCCCCAGTAAAAGAAAATGTATGGGGAGGGAAGTGTGACTTTAAAAACCTGAAGATAAATGTTCAAAAGAGACCTGTAGTCTACACCAAGCCCACCCAGACATACCATCAAAGTGTTAACATTCTAAACAAGTCCTGGATATATGAACACGTTGGACCGATACAGCAATGAGCCACATGGTTGTTTACATCTTGGGTAAACACACCAAAAAATACAATGAGTCAACCAACCTGTTGAGGAAACATTTCTGTAAACATATGTCTCAAGTAATCCCATTCACTTCTGTAGTATGTTTCATATACCTGACCCCACCTATAACAAAATGTATAGTGTTTTATAAATAATCAATATCTTGGATAAGCCTATGAAAGTCTAACATCTAGGAGGATACAGTTTAAATTGTTCTCAAGTCTGTCATTTCACCTGAACAAATCCAATAGGCAAGTTTCACTTCACCTTTCTCTGATATCAAACCATTTCCTGCACCCGTTTTTCTTTCAATACATCGCACAGATCATCAAAGCAAAACATCTCCTTTTGAGTCGCTTTTTCTTTCCACAAGGAAAATATAAAGTTGTGTCAATTTTCCTTTCCACAAGGAAAATATAAAGTTAGACAAACTGTTTTATGCTGTCAATTTTGATGCTAATTTGATATCATACATAAAAAATGTTCCTTGAAAAAAGAAGTGAAAAACAGAACCTTTGTAACCCAATCAAAAGCATATTATCACATCCATTACTAATTAAAGTAATCATTTTAATCAACATGTATTTCTAAAAGCATGTGAAAATGGAAGTCATTTCTCACAAATATTAGAGCCCTGCATGGAGTCTGTAAGAATGAGGAATACTTATCGATTATTATCGGCAATAAATTTATTTGTCTCAAGAAATGGTTGCAATGTTTTATAGTCACCTTGACAAGAAAACCAGCCATGAACGACAGCATCTACTCAATTGTCTTTGGTGCACTAGAGCATTTTCATGAAAAAAGGCTTATAAGAAAATTACAAGCAAAACTTTGCTATGACTTGAGCAATCTTGAAACACATACTTGATTTAAGGTAAGTTTTTGCCTAAAATTTTGCTATAAGCAATATTTTGTGAAAACTGTGTAGTGCACCGAAAGACACAATGTATCCCAATGGGTTTTCTTGTATGAGCAGTTGAAATCTTTTCAAATATGTCAACTAATAGTTTCATGCATTCAAATATTGCCAAAAAACATGACACTGGTTATAATTTGAACATATTTTCTTGCAAAATTAATAAAGTGAGAAAAAACTGCGAGGGGCAAAGGACTCACCAATTCAGTTCCCATAATGAACCTATGCAAACATAATCATATTAAAAATTCAATCACTTGAAATTTCTGAGTGCTTGTGATCAAACCTATATTTATCAGTATAGATTCATCCTGAAAAACAGCTTCTGTGTAGAGAAAACCATATGAACCACAGCATTTTTTTGATCTATGTGTTTGAAACATGTGCTTTCAATTCTTCACCAAAGAGTCAGATGCTAATTTCAGTGCTAAGTGTTCCAAACTCAAATCTGTTAAAGAACTGAAATTCCATCAATAAAAAAACAATGTCTCCATTTATTTTCAGTTACAACTAGGATAAGATCTCAAAAGATTCTGTTTTACTAAAATCTATCTTCCATTATCAACCAGTCCTGGCCAACCAAACCCATATACCAGTATACTGTATTTTATTTTAACCCATTTCCAGACTGGTTCCCATTTTTCCATACCATTAATACCATGGGTTCTGAAGCAGTGTGGGTAAAGAACAATCGTCACTAATTAATTTAGAACATTTAGACATCTGCCATGAATTAACATAAGGCCTCAGTGAGCAAGATAAGTATTCTCCTGTATCACAAAATGGTTGAAATGGCTAATAAGAATCAACAAGCATGTTGTCTGGTTGTCATCCTCATGTTAAGAATCTGAATGACCTCAAAACGGCCATCAAATCTGTCTGCAATTGTCATTACACGTCTTAAGCCAGCTGAATATACAATCAACATAACTGAAACTGCATCACCCTATTAATGACAATTCTTCTAAAGAGAGAGAGTGTGTGTGTTTGAGTGTGATTTGGATTTTTAACATAGTTTTAACAATGTTTCACTCATATCGCTATGATGTCTGCAGTGACTTTTTATAGTGATGTGATGCACTGGGGCATGTAGCATCATGTCCCACCTGGTCACATTATCCTGACACCAGGCCGACCACTCCTAACACTAACCTCTTAATGCCAAGTGCCAAGTGAGGCAGCTACTAGTACAATTTTTTGCAAGTCTTTGGTATGACTCGGCCGGGCTCTGAACCTGCAACCTCCCGCATCCAAGGCAGATGTTCTAACCACTTAGGCCACTGGAAGTTTCTTCTAAAGATGACAAAACCTAAATGTTGGTATGTGTATTGATATTGTATCACTGAAATACTTCAAGAATATTAATGTGCAGGTGATTGGATTTCCTAAATAAAATTAAGACAATATTCTTTAACATCCCAAATTTTATTTTTCTTGTTTTTCTGCCTAGCCACTAATTCCTAATTCCTAGCAACCAATGAAACCTACAGGAAAATTTTTCAGAAAATGCAGATCATGCAGTTTAATGATCCAACATTTAAATCAAATAGTAACATGAAAAAAAACGAACATGTATTAAATAGAAAACTGCCAAAAAATTCAGTGTTTGCATCAAGTTTATCAAGCTATCAATATCTCCTCCATTGTATTAATCAATGCATAACATCATTTTAAAACTCCACTAACCTCAAACATCATCTTTTTCTCAGATGACAAATCACAACTGACCTACCACCAGAAGAGAGATAACCATGCCCAACACATTAGCATTGCACAAAGTATAAAGTCAGAGTACTGCATCTCCACACTCGCCCAGTATGAACTAGCATTCATTTTTTTGTGCATACTGAAAATTACATGAAAAATATATTTTAAAACTGGTCAAAAAATGTTAAAGTTGTGACAGTTTTAATTTGTATTTGATACACAGTAGGCTTTGTAATATATATTCAGCTTGAACCTGAAACAAACATCTGCTCACTATGCACATGTAAATCATGTTATGCCTTACATGCTTGCCAGCAACAGTATGGTCCATAGGCACTAGGACATGTTAGGGTTTGAAAGGCATATAGCAATATGTTCATTCTGAATGCTTCATATATATTCAGATCAAACTACCACAAACACCAAAGAATAAATACAAACAATCAATAAAAGCAGAGTCAGGATTTTATGTATCTCAGTCTGCTACTTGATGCAGAGGCAGGCAAGTGAGACATATTCTCATAAGGAAAAAAAAATATGCTTCCGGTTGGCTAACTGTCACTGTTTTTCACTGCCGACCCTAGCACTTTCTTATCCAATGGTAAAAGAAAGCAAAAAAAAAAATAATTGTATATAATGTAAAAAAAAATGACCTGCCAACCCTACTTTTAAAACCAGTGCAACAAGAAATATATCTTTTTTGGCCTAATGATGGGAGTTGTGACAAATCTTCATTTGATGGCATTTTAAATAAAATGTAATCAAACTAAAAAAAAATATATTCAAACCTGTATATGGCAAAAACATTTGTTAATAATTTTACAGAAACATGTCTTTGAATTTTTTTTAGCAAATCTGTCACCAACTAATTTGAGACAGATGACTGTATAATGTATGTATAAGGAACTGTATTAGGAACCTTCAAAACAATATCATTAAAACAAATACTGGAAAAATCTTTACGTTCTTAATTGCATTTAATATCATCTTGATTCCTGCAACTTGAAATAGTGACTATGATTAAATCCCCTCTTGAACCCAAACAAGTCTTTCCAGTTTGATCAGGTCAACTTCAAGGCATACTTAAACAATGACAACAACTCTTTGCACATGTTCCTGACATTCATGTGCCTTAGATTAGGAGACTCCAAGGACACTCACCAACCTCTCACACTGACAAACATGCTGTTCCAAAACTACTCCATGGACAACCTAAGATAACATCCTCTCACACTGATAAACTTGCTGTTCCAAAACTATTCCAAGGACTGCCAGGAACAGCATCTTCACACACTGATAAAACTTGTTTCTAAGGACAGCCTGGCATGACTTCCTCCGCCACTTAATATCCCTAAACAACTCCAAACCTGCCTAAACTATTTCACATCAGATCAAACTCTTTATTTCTAGGCTTGATCTACACACATAAACAAGGCAAAGAACATGTGCAAAGTAAACTTTAATCTCCTCCAGTTCAGTCTTGGTATGTCATAAGTTAAGCCTACCCTAAACCATTCAAGAACACTGGGCTGACTCTGGATCACATCCAGGGCGCTGACTGAAATCAGGTCATTTTCTGAGCTGCCTCAAGTGTGTGACCATTTAATTTTTGGAAGGAGGAGGGGGCAGCCATGTTTGCTTAACTTGCAAAGGTGAAACTTAAGTTTAATTTGTTCCTGACTAAAGACACTGATGATGTTTTTATTTTGTAAACAAATAATACATAGTTCATTATTTCCCTACACGTATGGGTTAAATATTAGGATGATTGTCACAAACCAAGTACAGTAACAGAAAGAAGCAATACCAACAAGTTTTGTAAAACTTAATAAAGAATTTAATTAATAAAGTCATAAATGGAAATTTGAGAGGAACTGACAGTATTATGATGTGAATCCAGAATAATCCTGAAAAAAATTGTATGAAAGTCCTAAATGAATGAAAAGTTCAATATACATTTCAAAACCAGAAATGGCAAGAATCATGACAATGTCAAGATGGCATCATCCAAACTCCTTTGAATAATTCACAACAATATTGACTATAGTATTATTCTGGAACTGTTGTGAATTATTTGAATGAGTACTTTCTATTTCCACTGAACAGTCCAAACAAATGTTGTTCCAATCGAATAATATCAAAGTACAACATAAAACATGTCTGCAGACTTACAACATGAATACAAGAAATGAGAATGACTCCAAACTCGGAATGAATCTGATTGCTCAGTTTTCTCCTTATATACACCAAATATTATAAGTCTTATTTCACAATATACCCATGTGACAGATCACACTACTCATTGTGCATTGAACTTTCCTATTCATGTGACCTAGCCCAACCAATGGAAAGTTACTGAATTCTTCTAGAAACATCAAAATCCCATCAGCCAATGAGAAATTAATCCAAAGATGCCATTAAGATCATTATTAATGATTGTCAACACATATATAAACATCTATTTATAGATCCTATGCAATATTATGCTCTTAAAAGATTCAGGTCATGAAGGCAAAATTTAACTGAAAATATTCTGTACAATGGCACTTGTACTTTTTACCTCTTTGATACTTCACACGCAGTGACATAAGTTTCTAAAACCAGATTTTCGGACAAGGTGAACCAGTAATGGCAACCAGTGATACTTTCCGTATTATTCTTCTTACTGAAAATGATGTACCAGGCACTAAATTTGTTCATCCGAATATAGATGAGCATTCCAATATTCAGATCCAGAGATGGTTAGAATGTCGAGGCCTGCCCAAAAACGGAAAAAGAAGCATACTGCATAAAAGGTGAGTGAAAACAAATACTATACATGTCGGGACCTAGTGTATTTATGTTTTCTGGACTACGATTGTTTCTTGAATCGTGCATTTTGTATCTTGTATTTTCAATACTCTTCTGTATGCAAAGTGTTGTAAATAACAGAAATGTCGATTTTTTTTTCCTATCTGCAGTATATTTTATGTATACATTAATCATACAAACCAGAAGTCACTTTGACATGTGTTTGATTTATAACTGTACATTAATAAGGCACCCCATAACTGTTACTGTTATCTGATGTTTTTTTTTGCTATTGTTATTCTTCTACTCATTATTATTATTATTATTATCATTATTATTATTATTGAAAATAATCCCGGTAATTTTGGCATAATTGCATGGGTATGTAAGTAATAAAAGTTACTGTTATATGTGTTAATGAATATTTTTGCTATTGTTATTCTTCTAATTGTTATTATTATTATTATTATTATTATTATTGCAGATGGCTGTGATGAATGTTCCCTGGCGTGACTTTGTGGTTTGGTCAGATGTAGACTGTGTAATTCTTAGGATCAGATTTGATGAATCTTTGGAACAGTATAATGCACAAGTTGATAGAATTTCATCACCAATACATATGCCCTGAATATTTTGAGATGTAAATTCCAAGGGAACTGCCCCCAATTAAATTGTCTGAATGAAGTGTTGTTGGGATTTTGAAAACTGACTAAACAGTTGAACCTATAATAAATACACATTGAGAAAAGACAGGCTGAATACTGAGTGGGATTACTTTCTGTAACAGTCTAAATTTCTTAATTCTCTCAATGGACTGTTCAACATATATCCTATGCTTGGCAATATCTTTAGTTAGTGCAGACTACATACTGTATATATGTATCCTTCGTCACATTTTTTATGGTAAAATCACGTCGGCTGCAATGATGTACCCATCGCATACACCTTTCTCCCTCCTTGTCAGGCTTTGGAAAACCGTGTCCAAATCCAATGAACCAAACACCATCTTTTTGGTATTTCGAAACACTTGTACATGAACCATAGCAACAATGCTTAGTGGTCACCATATTAAATAATTACTTTTCCAGAAGAATATATAGCATGTTACCACGCGTCGCTAGCGGCTTTGTCCGAAAACAATATGGCCGCAGCTGGAGCAATGACATGGTTTATTTTTTGCACAAGGATGAATTAAGTACAAGCGCCATTTACAGCCAAGAATAAAAATTAAAAAAATCAGATAAAATCACATACCAGTAGTTAACATAAAATATAGATATACATACCTGTACCTGAAAGTGAAAGATGCTTTACAGTTTAAAAATACTTTCCAGGCATTCAAGATAAGACCATTTCTTCTTTCTCACTGCTGTGAGTTCAAATCATCTCTGATTGTATTCTTGAGCAGTTTAACATCAAATGGACACAATCAGAAGACTTTTGGTGAAAATCCCATGCCAATAAGACCATCCATTCAGGAGAATTTTAGAGAAGATTTTCAATATGCTTGTTGTGGCATACATACTGGATGTCTGCAGGGCACCATTTTCATTTTGGAGCATCTAAATATCATATCTTTTGGAGAGAGTTCCTTATCATTATGCCTTCCCATTTAGGAGGCATAGTAATAAGATTTTCAAGATGGCTGCAACAGTGGCCATATTGACTGTCAGATCAGCACAATTTTCATTTAAGACTGACTAGACATCATAAGAAGTGTTTTAGTGATGAAGGAAGGAGTAGTAATAACAAGATTTTTAAGATGTCCATTGTGGCTGCCATACTGGATGGCTGAGAAGTACAATTTTTATAAAGGACCAACTAGACCTTTGAATTAATGTGTGTATAAAGTTTCAAGGCAATTCTGCAAGTAGGTTAGAAGAAGTAGTTTTGACAAACTTGTACTAATGGATGGATGGGCAATGAACAACAGGCAATCAGAAACTCTTCTGATCTATGACCAAAAATGTAATGATTGAGTTCTAAGATGCCTTCAGAAAAATACATGAAAGATGTTGAATCTTGTGAATATGAGGCCTGAACAGTCATTCTCTTTAAAACTCGAAGATCACTTGAGATGATTCAAGTTCCTGTGCAATCTGTTACCTTGTACATGTTGTGTTATAAGGTAAAGATCAATGTCCTTTATATGAGCCTTAAATTAGTCACTGAACAAAATATGAATATGGTTTAAGTGAAGATTTGTCTTCAGATTTGTTTTGCAAAAGTATGTTCATCATGAACTAGATGTCATATATACCTGTAAATAGATTCCATCAAAAAACTCAACTGGATTAAAATCTACATCTCCAACATGGTTCAGGTGACCTGTAGAATTCTCATTTGTTATGTTTAATAGCCTATCAGATAATGGATTGCATTCTGTGTTATGAACAGTTATCAATGACAGTGATAAATTCCGAATGACATGCAGTGTCATTCAGAAATGTGAATGCTGTGATCAGAAGATTAATGAATCAAAAGGTCAAGAGAACGATGAGAACATGACTTCATTTTGCTCATGATACTTATTAGACACTGATCTCAATTTAATCACAGTTCTATGACAGCCAGTCTGACATATTTGTAATCTATCAATTAACCGAGGATACAAATTTGTCTGCATAACTTTATCATTCAAATATGTCCAATTAATCAGCATTATTATATCAGCTCTAGCAAATAATGAATTACTTGCCTTTGTAACTACCAATTAAAAACATTTATAAGTCAAGTCCAATTGGAAGATATGAATCTGTCCGCATAATTTGATCTTGTAAAAACAAAAATGTCAAATGAATCAGCATCTTTACCTCAGCTCAAGCAAATGATAACTTACCCAACTTTTTAACTACCATTTATGCATGTCTATAAGTTGAGTTGAACTGTAAACAACATAGACCCTTACCTGCCATCACGTAATGCACAGACAGGTCAGGGTCTGTGCTGTTTGTTCTACTGATTCCTCTTAAAATGCACAGACCCAGATCTTCTGGCACATTATGTGATGGCATATTTAGCTCTGTGCTGTGTGCAGTTCAACCCAACCTATAAGTAAGTCTACACAGCAATCCATATGTTTCTCTCACTGAGTGCAAGATTTACCAAAATAACTCCTCAACAAGATACTTTCTGGGTCTCTTAAAATCATCTATACAAC